>JABUQX010121574.1:0-12500 GCA_015478945.1 Trachelipus rathkii | reverse complement strand
CGCTTGATTGTAAATGGGACTGTTTAGCATCATCCGAATAATTTAGTACAGTTTCTATATAGCTTCGGTATGGGTAACTGGCTGCTGTTTCATTTAAAAACACTTCAATGTTCTTAAAGCATGAGAATAAAAAGTTGGAAACAGGATATACTACATGCTCTGTTCCTGTGAGATCCGATCCATCTTCATTTACCAATTTAACCTTCAGATATAAAAAAACATTCGAAGGGTCAAGATATTGATCTGAAGTTCCGGGGATATTGAATTCGAGAGGTACATCTGTATTTGTGACAGCGTGAAGGGGGTTAATGCTGATAAAATTACTTTCTAAGATCGATGTCTGTGTAGGATTTACGGAGAAGAGGTCTAATTCGCTCTTGCAGCAGTCTGGACTAGAGGGGTGGAGGAAATGCATCTTATCGACTCTAAGGCTAAACCTTTAATGAAAATATTCTTTAGGTGCACACCTATATATTAAGTACAAGTTGCCACATATTATAATTCAGAAAAAATATCCTTTATTTTACGTTTGCATATTTTTCCACGTTTCTTTTTATTCATACGTTTCTTGCTACGGGTTTTTTTCTTTTTACTTTTCCTTTTCTTTTTTTTGTTATTGAGTCTTTTTACACGTTGTCTTTTCACCTTTCTAACACCACCCCCCGTCATCTTGCGTCGTATTTTTCGTTTGACATCGTCTAACATTTCATCTGAAACATCAGCTATGCGGCGTTTTACAGCACTACGAGGGTTGACACCCCCCATAATATCCTGGATTGTGTTTATTCCTGTTCTGACCGCTTTTTTAGCAATGTATTTACCTCCTGATTTAAACAGGGGAATAGCTCTACGAAATAACGAAGCAAAAAATCCTCCTAAACCATATCCCCTCTGCATTCTTGATCCCCTGAAGACTCTTTCTCTTTCCATTATTATTATTATTTACCGGAGCTTCTTTCTTATATGTACTTTACACACTGCTGTCCCATTTGTGAATGGGTATGGTTTGCCTTCGACGTCTCTTATATAAACGCGAACTGAACTCAGCTGGGTCTTACTCATAGGTAAGTAGTGAACATTAGGAAAGCTTATAACTTTACGTCCTTTAGGAAAATGAACTACTCTTAACAAAGAGGCTTTAGTATTCCCTACATACCGATGGTTGGTCTACAATATCTGTATAAACATAGGCCATAATGGATCTTGAAATATCTTATTAGGCAAGCATTACAAAATGTAATGAATTCTGGTGCCGTTTTTTGATATTATACTTTCCATCGTTGGTATATAAATTCATTAGATCCTTTAAAGATGGTTTGATATTATTTCCCGATATTTTGTATACATGTGAGTAACAACAATTACGAAACCAACCTGAAGGGCTGAATATAAATAAACTTATATCTTTCAGGTTCATATGAGTATGAGATTTTAAAGTGATTAAAGCGTTATCTTCGTTAACGGATTTATTAACAAGAAACACTAAATCTTTACATAACTGACTTGCTTCAAATTTTTTGTTTAAGTCTATGAACACATCAGTAACCGAATTATAGTGACCGTGGTTTATGAAATATCTTTCAAAGAAATATTCATTGTTGCCTCGTTTGATAGTCGCCGTATCAGCTTTAAAATTTAATACATTTTTAACATTATCAACATTTCTAAATATCGAAAAAGCCAAATATGAATCAGGCCTATTCTCTATATCGGCGTCAAGAATTATTTCACTTAAGCCAGCTTCATATATTTCTCGATCAAAAGTTATAGGGTTCAATAATTGAGTTGTATAGTCTGATATTTTATTTTCAGGATATAGATCCATAGAAGCCGATGAAGGTAGAGTTAAATAGAAATGATCTTCACTCTCCATGTTCACAAAGTAAACTGATCAATGTTTCTTAATTTCACTAGCATTTATATAACTATTAAACTTCGCTGGGTAACCTATCCATTTGACAAGATACTGTTTATTTTTTCCTTTTCCTTTTGATCCTAATATTTTTTCTATTTTATATTCATTACTCTTAGGATCAAACCGTATTTTCTGTATTTCTTGTTTATAGAACCCTCCTTTTATTTGTTCGCCATCTAAATCTTCAAGATAGTATAATTTTAACCCGTCTCTTGGGAATTCTCTGATTGTATCTACTTTAAAAACTTCTCTCGACCATCCTGCTTCGTACCCTTTTCTGAAATTTTCACTCTGACGTAATCTCCTAATTTAATGCCTGTGTTATCTTTTATTTTTCGTACAGGACGACTAGGAACTGAGGGTTTTGTCTTTACCATCTCTAGAGGGGTCTTCTTAAGTGTTCTATGATAAGACCTATTATAAGAATAAGCCAAGTCTTGCAGTATATCTATATATTTAAATGTATTCATTTTCGTGAAATATCTATGCATTCTTTCTTTTATAGTTCTTTGTACTCTTTCAACTATTGCAGCTTTATTAACTGAAAATGTGTTGTAGTACCCTATGTCATACTCTGTAACTATGTCTTGAAACTCTTTACCTAAAAATTCTGAACCTTTATCTGACCACATCAATTGAGGATATCTGTTATCCTCATTTATAATTTCTCTGACTGCAGCAGCTACAGACAGTTTTTGACTTTTTATCTTTTAAAGCCTTTAACCATAAATACCTGGAATATACATCTATCACAAAAAGAATGTATTGATACCCCTCATTGTAAGATTTATATTTTATCATTTCAGTCAAATCTAACTGCCAGACGTTATCTAAATGGTGGGCTATGGTTTTTCGTGTTGGAAATTTTTTCCGTATAGGTTTATGCAGAGTAAAAGCATCCTCCCCTTGTAAATAATTTTTCAATTCTTTTTTATTAATGTGAGGAAACTTTGAAGCGAACCTTGAAAAGCCTCCATAACTGTAAGGCTGTTTCATGTCATAGTAATATTTATCGACCGCCCCCTTTACCTAAAAAAAAAAAAAAAAAAAAAAAAAATTATATATATATATATATATATATATATATATATATATATATATATATATATATATATATATATATATATATATAGTATATAATATTTATTTGTTATATATATATATATCATATATATATATATATATATATATATGATAAGATAAATAAAAGAGGAAAAGGAAACAAATATTTTTAAAAAAGCAATTTTTAATCATTAAAATTATATATACAACATCTTACACAAATTAGTTTCATAAAGCGGTTCAAATATATTATTAAATATATGTAATATTTTAAAAAATATAATACATATTTACAATATAATACAATCACATAAACTAATTTCAAAGGTATAATCACAAAAATATTTAATAAGCTTGAGATTGGGCCATGGGACTTAGCAGATACTGTGTATTTATAATATACTGACGGAGACTGTTGAGTCCATCCGTCGTCACGTATGTGTAAATATCTCTTGCCGATATTTTCAAGTCTTGATCTTTGTATGCAGGAGTCTTCATTTCTTTTTCCCAATGAAAAGTAAATTTTTCAATATCTATAACATCCATAACATCTGCTAATTGAGCGTCAAACATATAGTTTTCGTTATACACAGTGTATAGCAAGTTGTGGGCTGTATTGATAAGATCATCTAATTTGGAGACTTCGGCTTCACGTTTTGATATTTCTTCACGCATCTTGATAAATGATGTAATATTTTCTCTTCCTACGATCATGAACCCATAGCTTGATGGCCTGAATATACCCTCAGGGTTGTTTCTCCACCAACTGCGTAACTCGATGGCTTCAATATTGTTGTGTAAAGAGAATACAAGAGTCAATCTTTTCGTGTCGGTGTCTTCTCCTCCGGTAATGGCAACTCCCCAGGAATTTGTTACGCTAGATGAAATATACTTTTCGTTCACCCAGGTATTTACTTCGTCAAATACGCGGGATAAATCTTCGCACGATAGGAATAGAGGCCGATTATTTGTATGAGGTGGAGAGGAACATGTGTAGTAGCGTTCCCCACTAGATTTACGGCGAAAAAATAAGCTCACTATATCTTTGGGGTGAGATATTTTCCATGACACAATATCGTTTACGAACTTGGTGTTTACTAGAGAAACCATCTTGACAGTGCAAAGTCGAACGTACAACTGAAGAATGCTTTCAGCCTCAGCAATGAGAACTCTGTAACCCTAAAAAGGGGAGGTCGTCAACCAACCAATCAGAGAAATGTTTACTAATTTAACCCTAATGATAAGCCTAACAGTAAGCCTAAAGGGTAAGCCTAACCAATAAATGAACACCTGCACTTTAGGGTTACTTTCATGTTTATACAAAGGCTTTCAGGAACGCTATTCGTACTTTAGGCCTAACAGTAAGCCTAATGGATAACCCTAACCATTAATGAACAGCTGCACTTTAGGGTTACTTTCATGTTTATACAAACACTAAGCCTAATGATAACCCTAACTATTAAGCCTAATGGTTAATGAACACCTGTTTTATAGCATCTCAGGCCTACATTTTTAACCATTCTCTACCCAAGCCGGCCTTTTTTCTTAATTTTTTCGCTGCAGGATAAGGATTCTTTCGTGGTCGTTTTTTCATTAGTCCTAAAGGAGAGGGGTATGACGTCATTACAGCCGAAGAGCTCGAAGCCATAGCTCTAGGTGTAGAGTACACGTTTTCCACATCTGCTAAACGTTCCAAATTTAATATCAAACTTTTAGGGAAATTAATTGTTCTTAATTTTTGCTTTATTATTGGCCATCCTGTGACAGGTTTCCTTCGCCAATTACGTACAAGATCAGAAACTAGGTCTACGATATTTGAACCTATAATGGGATCTCCATTTATTACAATCTGACCATCGGAATCCCAATTAATTTGACCTTTCAAAGTGTTATATAAAGCTATTCCTTTATTTTTTACACTGGTTGGAAGACTGCTTTCTAAAATAGATTTAAAATCATTATTAGTTTCAGCTTCTTCTTCAGTTTCATTTACCGAACTTGAGGCATTATAGTTGGTATATTTTTCCTTCAAATCTATTAACTTTTGTAATATCTCCTGATACTTTATTCTTTTTTCGTGAATGTTCATATGTGAATTTAAAATTTGGCCAAGCTCGTTTTCGATACTAGACATTTGTTCCAATTTAGGATCATATAACGTAGTAGGTTGAGTCTGTTGTTGTTGCTGTTGTTGTTGCTGTTGTTGTTGTTGTTGTTGCTGCATAGTAATACTGTTATTATTTATTTTTTCGTAATCTGAAAAAGGCATAACCACTACTTTCTTCATTATTATTATTATTATTATTATTATTATTATTATTATTATTATTATTATTATTATTATTATTATTATTATTATTATTATTATTATTATTATTATTATTATTATTATTATTAGCTTTTACCAGTTAGTAATTTAGTTAAAAAGGGTGTTACAATGGAAAATAATAGAGGGAGGAAGGCTCCTCCTGTCTGTATCAGTTTCTTTTTCTTTAAAAAATTCTTCTTTTTAATTTTACGCGTAAGTTTTCTGAGGATGTTGCTATGTCGACGTAACTTTTGTTTCTGAGGCTCTTTTATTGGAACATTTCCTTTTATAAGGTTAAGACAAATTTCACATACGAGTCGGGTAAATGATGTACATTTTAGATGTTTACGTTTTTCAGCGTTACTTAGTTTCCTGTAGTTTTTTATAACTGGTAAATATTTTTCAATTAGCTTGCTCATTGTTATTCAGGGATGTAGACAATTTCAGTTTCGTTAGGTAAGATGTTTGTACGTAACAGTACCCTGTACGTGTTCTTAGGATGAAGATCACACAGTAAATAACCGTGTGGGATGGATGTAACTTCTTTATATACCTTTAGAAACTCTTTACGTTGAGTAGGAAACATTTGAGTTGCTAATACATTGATCTGACTCACGTCTCTTCTTTGCCCGAACAAAATTAGATATTGTGTATTTAAAGATACATCTCTCATATACTTATTCTGATGAAAGATATTTTGTGTTATAAAAACACAGTGACATTTAGAAATGATGAGAGAGACTTCTGTAAAGTTTTCAGCTATATCCTCAATCACTTATGCATCAAATCGTCCAAGGATAATAATTTTTGTGGACCCTGTATATTTTCCAAAGACTTTACATCGTATATACCTTCATGAAATTGAATCACATCTTTATATTCGTTAAAAATAGATTGATAGATGCTGTAACACCAGATTATTTTCACGGGGAGTTGCTCAAATAGAACAGGGTGTTTTAGGAACTTTAGCAATGCAAAAGTCTTACCAGATCCTGTAGGACCACACACAAGAGATGTACAGGGGGATCTAAACACGAATTTTTGTAAGGTGCTCATCATACCGATGCTTATTCAAAACTGTTAACAACAATATTTATTTGAACTTTATATATATAAAGCATAAAGACACAAAATGGCGGGAAGGGTTAATGTTTCATGTTTAGGTTTGAAAATTTCTGAAAGAAACAATATATATATATATATATATATATATAAAACATAAAGATGCAAAATGGAGGGAGGGGTTAATGTTTCATGTTAGGGTTTGAAAATTTCTGAAAGAGGGTTGAGTTATAGGGATTTCGTAATGTTTGGATGGAAACAGCATATATAACTTTAGCTTGGGCGTTAGCTGTTAGTTATATTCAGTCTGTCGTGGAGTCTGCATCTTAGCGATAGTTACTCTAGGTGTGTTTTCCGTTGTGTGATCGGTAATAATAATAATAATAATAATAATAATAATAATAATAATAATAATAATAATAATAATAATAATAATAATAATAATAATAATAATAATAATAATAATAATAATAATAATAATTTTTATTACAGTTCTTGTTTTCGTGATACCTGTTGAGAATCACCAGAAATGTCGCAATTGAACATCTTTAACGCCGGCAAAATGCGCAACCTCATGAAATTGTTTGCTGTAAGTATTGTTATTATTTTTATTTTTATTATTTTTCAAAACTTTAGTGTTTTATTTATTCTGAAAACTTTTTAATAATTAGTTTTTCTTAAAAAATTTGTTTTTCTTAAAAAAGTTTTATTTATTTTGAAAACTTTTTAATAATTTGTTTTTTAAAAATTTGTTTTTCTTAAAATGTTTTTTTTAAATATTTCTGAATCGTTTTGTTTATCTTTTTAGATTCTTAAAATTTGTCCTTCCTAAAAGTTTGATTAGTTTGAAAACTTTTTAATAATTTATTTTCCTTTAAAATTATTTCTACTGTAAGTGTTTTATTTATTTTGAAAACATGGAACTTATATATTTTATTTGTAATTTTATTATTACAGTTTCGACCATTCTGCTATATCAATGAAACTAGTGGGTTTAACAGAGGTGGAGGAGGGGACGGAGGGTTCAACAACAACAACAACAACAACAGCAACAACAACAACAACAAAAACAACAACAGCAACAACAACAACAACAAACGCAACATTTCAAGATAATAATGGTGAACCCAGAGACGATGAACCACCCCGTGAAGAGCGTAAAATTGTACAGGCCGAACGTGGTCTTCAAAATCGTGATGCTAAGAAAAGAGTACTTTGGGTTAACGATGCCGGTGCAGGAACCAGTGGAGTGAACGATCAGAGAGATACACCTATGGATGTTGATCCTTATGAAGGCTCAGATGATAGGGTAAGTGTAATGCGCAAAATTCTTTTAAATATATACATACTGTATGAATGAATGAAATATTAATTAAAGTAAAAGCTATAGGTAATCTTGTAACTGTAATTATTTAAAACAATAAGAAAATGATAGAATCATTTAAAAGTAAAGTAAAGTTAGGTTAATCTTATGTTATTTTTGCAAAATTCTTTTAAATATATACATACTGCTTGAATGAAATATTAATTAAAGTAAAAGCTATAGGTAATCTTGTAACTGTAATTATTTAAAACATTAAGAAAATGATAGAATCATTTAAAAGTAAAGTAAAGTTAGGTTAATCTTATGTTATTACCTGTATATTTATGATTGATTCTCTTTTACAGAAGAATAACAAAAGAAAACGTGATGATGATGATGATGATGATGAAGAAGATTTTACAGCTGAATTATTAGATATTACAACGACCGCTGTCTCCAGAAATTCAGGAGTCATTGATACTCATCGGTACAGAATCAGGGTCAATGAAGAAAATGTATTCAACCGAGGTCTTGATATTGAGGATGCTTTCAGAAGGGTTATTCGTGCTGTTGTTGAACATTTAAAAAGGGAGGTGAACTATGGAGAATACAAAGCAAGATTTTGGTTTACTTTCAACGATGGTGCACGCAACGAATTCCACGTCAACCTTGCCCATAAAGATGTAAAAGATAATGATGATTTGGTATCAACCCTGTGCACCCGACTAGAACAGGCCTTTCAGTCTGGAGATAAAGCTACGTTCAGCGATTTCATCGTTGAAGTCCAGGTATTGCATAACCCTGAAGGGAATGGACCCCTAATACCTGATCAAGTTAATTTTATCCATGATGATCTTATCACACGTCATTTATGTACAAGTAGGGATGATAGGAGGATTGATGCAGTTGGTTGTGGTTTTAAAGCTATAGCTGCCTGTGTAAAAGTTGTAAAAGAAAAAAAAAGATAAATAATGTTAAAATTGATACTATAGTAAATTTAGGGAAGAAAATAGCTGATCAGTGTGCGGTTTAAATTATGCTGAACCTTTGACTGTTGATAAATTTGCTATAATAGAACGGGTCTTAAATTGTAGGATATTTGTCTACAGAAACGATAAAGATGAAAAGTTGCATGTAGTTTATAAACCAAGAGAAAATGATAGAGATAAAGATTTGTATATAATTGGATGGGATGCTGTTAATACTCATTATTATTACCCTCTTCCCAACGATAAAATCAAATTAACAATAGGTAGTGTGAATCCTAAGAATATAACGGGAGAAATTTTTTGTAGACAATGTTACAGTTTTGTGACAAATATGACATTACATCTAAACCAGGAATGTGAATATTACAAATGTAAACAGTGTCTCACATATGAATGCGGGGGAAGGGCTGAAGATAATAATATTCCTTTAAAGTATTGCCCAGAATGTAATCGTAACTTTTATAACGAAGAATGTCTTAAGAACCATAGAAAAAACGATAAATGGGTGTGTAAGAAAATAAAAATTTGTGAGCTGTGTGATACAACGACAATTGCTGATAATAAAGGCGATATGAGACTGTGTGAATATACAGTGTGGAGTATGCGACGAGAAGTATAACCCTGATAAAGGGGCTCATAAATGTTTCATGAAAACATTGAAAAAGAAAGAAAAGGACTGGCAGGAAAAGAAAAATGTTTTTACATTTTTTTACGATGTGGAAACGTATAACCACAACGAGACCGATAAAGGTGACGGTAAATCAGTTGTTGACATGGTACCGTACTTACTTGTGAGCATGTTGGTTTGCTATAATTGCAGCGATAAAGAATTAAGAAATGAACAGTGTGAGAAATGTGGAACTAAACGTCAGGAAATCTTCCATTTGGATTTGAATGCTGAAAATGATACAGACAAGTGTCCAGTGGATAAATTCATAAATTATTTATTCAGTTTTTCCAAAAAACATCAGAAAGATGAAATAATAGTAGCAGCTCATAATGGAGGTAAGTTCGACACGCAATTCGTGTTCAGTAAATTATTAGCAAGACCCGGTGCCAGTGTTATTTCTAGTAACCCTGTAAAACGAGGTACAAAGATCATCACTATGACAGCTCAGCATAATATAACGTTTAAAGATACTCTCTTATACATGCCCTGTGCTTTGAAGAAGCTACCTAAATGCATGGGGCTTAAAGGTGATGTAGCTAAAGGGTTCTTCCCATACAGATTTCTTACTCAGGATAATGTAAATTATGTTGGAAAGATACCTGCTAGAGAATTATTTGAAACTGATCGTATGGAAGAGTCAGAGAGAGAAACGAGAATTTACCGAATGGTATAGCTCGTTCGAAAATAGAGAGTATGACATAAAAGCTGAATGCACTAAATATTGTGTGCAGGATGTTGACATTTTACGACAAAGTTTTGAAAAATTCCGAAAGATGTTCATTGATATGTTCCAAATAGATTGTTTAACGGAATGTTGTACAATTGCTTCATTATGTTTTAGAGTCTTTAAAACTCATTATATGAAAGATGATACTGTTGCTCATATTAGTCGACACGGTGAGAAAAATTATTCGTACGAAGGTATTCGATGGATAGCATTTATGGAGAAGTATACTGGCCAAAGGATAACCCATGCCCGGAATGGAGGCGAACGAGTGTTCAAACTTAAGAATAAACACGTACATCCAGACGGTTACACTGAGGTTCCTGTTGTTGATTATACACCTATTGACGGAGATGCCTTTGTAGCCCTCAGACAGCTTCAAGTAGACAACCAGCTGAAACCCCGGAATGAACAGCGATGGAAGGAAATGGATAAGGCCGCGTCTGTACCCGGTGCTAGACCTGTGGAAAAGAAACGCATAGTGTACTTGTTCCATGGATGTATCTGGCATGGGCATCAGAGTTGTGAGGATGGCAAGCTTGAACATAGAGGTGTCTCCAGTCTCGACAGGTATAGAATAACTATGCTGCAGGAAGAAGCACAAAAGAGTCGGCTTTGAAGTTGTGAGAGGGTGTGGAATGCGAATGGAAAAATGAAAGAGGAGTGTTTGGTGAGTATACTCAACGCTAACTCTGACGAAGAGGCAGATACGGAACTTCTGAGACCGTATGTCAATAGAATAGGCAACGATGTAGCCAACCATAGACTTATTATTGGTGACGCATTGTACGGAGAACCATTTGTGTATTACTTCCCTCCCACAGACGGTGATACCAAAATTTGTTACTTAGATTTCACTTCGTTGTACCCATGGGTACAAAAATCTCAAGAGTTCCCTACAGGCATCCCTAAGAAACTTGTTGGAAGTGACATCCCTAGCATTCCTGAATACATAGCGAACATGCACGAGAAATATTTCGGGGTGGCCTACGTTTGCGTTTTACCTCCTCAAAACTTATACATCCCTGTTTTACCCGGTAGGTATAAAGAAAGACTAATATTTACTCTATGTCGAACGTGCGCTAAAGAAGGATACGAAGGATTGTGCACTCACACTGATAGTCAACGCGAGATTAAGGGTGTTTACACAACACCGGAACTAAAATTGGCTGTTGAAAAGGGCTACAAGATTACCAAGATCTTTGAAATTTGGAAATTCACACCTATGGTCGGTTTGTTCACAGACTACGTGAAAGCCTTCTTGAAATGGAAAACTGAAGCTTCAGGGTACCCTGAAGGTATCACCGGTCTCACAGATCCTGAACTTGATATTTTCATCGAGGCTTTTGAAAGAATTGAAGGCGTTAAACTAGATAAGGCTAATATCAAGAGCAATCCAGGTCTCCGTTTCATTGCCAAGTTATGTCTTAATTCTCTTTGGGGAAAAATGGCGGAACGCGCACCTGCCACAGAAGACATCATTTGTCACAGTGACGCCGAGGTCTGGGCATTGGCAAAGCAAGCCGATTTGGAAATCGTAAATGTAGTGGTTGCTGGACAAAAACATATAGTTTCTGTACGCTACACTGCTTATGCGTATAACACTTCAAAGTCTACAAATCTAGCTATCGCTGCGTTCACTACAGCCCACGCAAGAGTCAAATTGTACAAACTCATGGAAAAACTTGGTCAAAGGGTATTATATTGCGACACCGATAGTTGCATCTTTGTAGCTAAAAAAGATGAGGTCGTACCCGAAACAGGAAGGTTTCTCGGCGATTTGACAGACGAAATCGGTGCAGGAATTACAGCCGACAGCTTTGTTTGCACTGGCCCTAAATCTTACGCTGTTCGGCTTATAAAACCTGATGGTACCATCGACCATATTCTGAAAGCTAAGGGCTTAACATTGAGTAATTTGAGTAGTGATATTATCAATTTTGACGGTATGCTGAAAATAGTGTTAGATAAAGTCGATACAGATGCTGATAACGAAGTGAGGGAATGGCTTATAGGTGCTGAAGAGTATTACAACGCTATAAAAGATAAGGACCTAACAGCAATTGCAATTAAACAAATGAGAGAAAAGGAAGGAGCTCCCACTCTTCATAATATGGTTTTCAATCTAGATGATTCAGATAAACCGTATGTGAATACAAACGGTCGATATAGAGAAGTTAATACTCCTTCAATGACTTTTAGGGCTACTAAGAAGGGCGAGGTATCAATCAGAAAAGGAACAAAGAAACTGAGAATGACTTCGACAAAGAGGGCTCTTATTATAAACACTGCTCGAACTATACCTTTTGGGATGGGCCAGAGGTCCCCGAACCCCATGCGTTAATTCTTCATGGGATTAATATATAGCAGCACATACATGCGAAGCGGCACGAAAAACGCGAAAGCGTTTCAATGATAAATGCGAAAACGGTTAAACACCAAATTCCGAACTGAACGAAGTACAATG
>JABUQX010121573.1:0-37580 GCA_015478945.1 Trachelipus rathkii | reverse complement strand
ATTTCGAAAACTGATCGACGCAAGCGACCGCAGTTTTGATCTATTACATCGTCACGAAACGTTTAACCTTATGGGTCTTCGCGATGTTCTAGACTCCGTAATATTTTTTATTTTATTTCATTTGAAAATAACTCGCTTAAGGAACAAAAATTTTGTTTTGCTCAATCTCCCGAAAAATATAAAGTAAGGTTATTTCGTAACCTGACAACCTAACGAGAGGCGTCTAAGCATCTCACATCCACATTTAGTCACTATAGGAAAGATTAATACGCTTAACGATGTTCAAGCGTAAAAAAGGATTCTAAAGCGCGTAGTCATTTATTTGGGCTTTTACGAAACGTCCCTATATGACGACGACGTTTTCCGAGGTAAATGGGGGTCGTGAATATTTAATCTTTTTTTTTTAACTTTAGTTACTTCTAAACAATTATTATCGTAGAAATTAGATTTAAGGAGACTAACTAATAAGAAAAATTCCAATTTAATAATATAGTTAGTAGCATATATAAATTTCTATGACTTTTAAGAAAAATAAGGAAGCGAAGAAAAAAAATAAAATATCCACGTATGTGAATTAACTGATTATCATTCTTCTACAGACTAGGATTCGTAATTATTTATTTTTTTTGGTTCTCTCTAAAAAAAACTCGCTTAAGGGAACAAGAATAAAACTTTTTGCACCATCTCCCCAAAAGTAGAGAGTAACGTATTATGTTAACTGAAAGACACTTAGAGCAGTATAAAGCTTGCTCAACTTTAAGTGTGGCCAAAAAAGAAACAGAAAAAAAACGATGCATAAAACTGGAACCAAAACCTTGAAGCTCCAAGACTCTAAATTATATTTTTTTAGTATACCTCTAAAAATTATTTTCATAGAAAACTGAATTTTAAAGAACTAAAATTTAAAAAAATAATTAATATAACACGCAACGTCGCTTACGCTCCCTCCCTACGCAACGCGTTAGGGCTTGCCTTCCGAAGCGAGGACTGGCGCACTCGCAACTGCTCACTTCGCTCGCTTCGCTCGCTACGTCGCCAGGATGAAAAAGCGGGCAAAAAGGAGGGCCCAATGATAGATGCCTGTGAAGCTCACTTCGCTCGTCGGACGCTCGTACCTTCCGCCGTTGGTCTTTACCCGGCCAGAAAAAAATTGCCCAAAAATAGTATTATGAAATGGAGATTATTATCGGCCTGGAACAGAGGGATGAGTGAAGACCAAGAAAGCAGATCTTAAAATTCAATAGTACTATAAATAAATAAACGTGTCGTTTTTCGTTAGCGGCAGTACTGTCTCTGACTCTGTTGAGACATATGACATTTTCTGAAATAATAAAGCAATAGACTAAGTATTAAAAAACAACTAATATATAAATAACATATCAAAGGTTTCTTTGGGTGCTTTTATGGTTTTCACGATGATGAAAGGGTCGACAAATACGACGAAAAAAGGCAGTTTAATTCATAGTATATAGATAAGAATATGCCCTCCAAAAAGAAACTCGCTTAAGGACGAAAAGATATTTCTCAAATATCAACGTAAAAAAGTTACGTTATTTTTGTTGCCCATCGAGCGTAAGTGGACCTTTCAAATTTCTTACGCCGATTATTAATATATTAAGAATTGAATATTCGTATCATCATCATGCATTGTTTATTTTTTCTATGTCTTATTTTTCCTAAGTTTGCACTACTTAATAGTGAACCTTCGTTTTATTCCTCAAAAATACGATTATGGACGTACGTAATTCCGAGAACCCACCTACGGAGGGTATCAATCGCAGGCCGGGTTTCCTCTACGCGTCACTAGTAATATAATTGCGTGTATCACATACCAAAAACGACCCGACACGGCAATATTTTCAGGATAATCTAAATCGTTAAGCCCGGATAGATATTCTAATTATAGTGACGTTTTTCTGGTACTTTCATAGGTCGAAGTCTAAGTTAAAAATTTGACAAAAACAAAATTTTTTTTTCCCGAGGTCGACCTTTTGGAGAGCGATTTTTAATTAGACCTTTTGAGTTATAAACAGTTCCGATGAACGTCACTATTGGAACTATTATCACGCCTAACGACGTATTAAGCGTATAAATGGATTCTAAACTAGTAGAGTCATTTATTTTGGGCTTTTACGAAAGGTCACTATATGACGAGGACGTTTCCGAGGTAAATGGGGCGTTCGTCAATATTTGTTCTATTATTTTTTTTAATTCGTTACAAGTTCAAAGTGTTTCTCTTCTTAAATGGAACACAACACACTTAACATCTGATAAAAAAAAATATTATTATTAAATATTGTATAATAGGAAAAATATTAAGAATTTAAGAAAATAAAACGAAGAAAAAAAATCAAATACTCCATATGTGAATAACTGCATATTATGCAAATTCCTTTACCTCCCTTAGATTCCGTAATAATTTTTTTTTTTGGTTCTTCTCGGCAAAAAACCGCTTAAGGAACAAAAAATTTATTATGCACCATCTCCCCGAAAAATAGAGAGTAACTTTATTTCGTGCCCCAAGTGAACCGTAGGAGAGGGTACCTTTAATATTCTTTTTACGTTGATTGAAATGTGTAGCAAAAATTGTTCAAAAACTATAGTAAATGGGGGTCGTGAGTGTTTCATTATAGATTAATTTTGATTTGACTTATTAAAAAAAAATCTTTTTCATAGAAACGGAATTTAAGGAGACTAAATTGAAAAAAATAACTAATATATATAAAGTACACTTGCCCTCGAGAAAAAAACTCGCTTAAGGAACGAAAAATTTATTTTGCAACATCTCCGAGAAGTAAGTTCTACGTTATTGTTGTGCCCCATCGAAGGCGTACGAGTGCGGAACTTTAAATATTCTTTACGTGCGAACTAATATATTAAGAATTGATATTAGGGTATTCACATATCATTTTTTCCTAAAAATAGTTCTTAATTTTTCCATAATTATTCATCTCAACTTTATCCGCTGAAACTTTATATCGTTTTTTTCCTCAAAAACATAGTAACGTTTCGTTCATAGCCGAGGCGTCCCCGGAGGGATCAATCGAGCCGGTTCCGCTAAAGGCGTCCACATGAGTAATATAATGACGTATCTCCGATTACCATACAACGACCTCGAACGATCAAACGGAAATATTTTCAGGGATGAACTATCCGTAAGCGTATATTATTATATATGACGTTAATTCTGTACCGTTTAAAAGTCGAAGGTATAAGGTTTAATTTAAAAAAAAGAAAATCTTCAATTTCTTCCCGAGGTCCGACTTTTTGGAGAGCATTTGATTTAGACCTTTGGGTTAATAAACGTCCGATGAACTCACTATTGGAATCCATTATTACGCTTACGAGCGTTCTAAGCGTAAAATGGGATTCTACAACGCCGTAGAGTGATTTATTTTGGCTTCTTATCGAAACGTCACTATGTGCCGAGGCGTTTACCGGGGCGTCGCTACATTATATTTTTATTATTTTTTTTTTAAATTTAGTACATCTAAAATTATTTATTTTAAGAAAATTGAATTTAATTGAGACAAACTATAAAAAAAATGTAATATAAATAAATTATCTTTCGTCATGATAAATAAATCTAGGAATTTAAGAAAAATTAAAGAACGAAGAAAAAAATAATCAATATGTGAATAACTATTATGAACAATTCTGTCGTCTAGTAGATGTCAATAAATATTTTTTTTTTGGTCTCTCTCTCGAAAAGAAAACTCTGTAAAGGAACAACAAATTTATTTTGCACCATCTGCCGAGAAGTAAAAAGTAACCTTATTCGCTGCCCCGAGTGAACCGTAGGCGTAGTACTTTTATATTTTTTTTAAACGTTATCTTATTTTTAAAGTGTAGCAAATAATCGCTCAAAGGCTATAGAAATGGGTCGTGCGAGTTTTATAATTGATTTTTGTTACGTTACCTCTTAAACCATTATTTTTTCATAGAAAACTGGAATTCAAGGAGACTAAATTTTAAAAAATGTAAAAGTATTCTGTAATGTTTAATCCTCCTTTTTTCGAAAACAAAATCCTCTGTAAAGAACAACGCGAAAAGTTTATTTTTGCACACTCTCCCCGAGAAGAAAATACGTCGAATTTTTGTGCCACGATCGAGCGTTAAGTGGGAGACCTTTAAGATTTCTTTACGCCGCGATATTTATATTAAGAATTCAGATAGGTGCTTTTTGTTCTTTTTAGGAAGATTGTTGCTTTTAATTTTTTCCCTAATTTTTCATCATCAGTGAGCCTAAATAGCCTGAGGCCGATCGTTGTCACGTTCACTCAAATAGGCTAGTGACGTTTCGTTATTACCGAGACGATACTCGGAGCAATCGAGGCCGGGTTTCCTCTACGCGTCACTATAAAATAATTACGTTTTTTCGTTACCATAAAAACACCTCGAACGATCAATCGGCCAATATTTCAGGATGAACTATCGTTGGGACGTATTAAATTTACGATTAGCTGACGTTTATTCTGACCGTTAAAGTCGAAGCATAATTAAATATACAGAAAGAAAAAATTTCTATTTTTCTTTAGGTAGGCTTTTTGGAGAGCGCAATTTTGATATAGACTTTTGAGTTATAAACGGTTTCGATGAAACGTCACTATTGGAACTATATTACGTTAACGACGTTCTATGCGTAAAAAATGGATTCTAAACGCGTAGAGTGAATTTCTTTTGGGCGTTACGGAAACGTCACTATATGACGAAGACGTTTCCGAGGTATCATGGCGCGTGCCAATATTTTTTTATTTTTTTAATTTAGTTACATCTAAAAAATTATTTATCGAAGGTAAATGGAATTTAAGGGAGACTAAGCTATAAAAAATTAATATAAAATAAATATAGTATAGATCATGATAAATAATTAGGAAATTTAAGAAAATTAAGAACGAAGAAAAAAAAATATCCAATATGTGAATAACTTATTATAAGCAATTCTTTACAAGACTTAGATTCCGTAATTTATTTTTATTTTTGGTTCTCCAAGTAAATGAAGCTTCCTTAAGAACAAAAATTATTTTGCACCCATCTCCCGAAAAGTGTAGGGTACGTTATAGATTTCTTAAGTGTAGCAAACATATCGCTCAACCTATGGAAATGGGGGTCTGCCGTAGTTTTTACTGAAAATAATTTTATGTTCATTACTCTAAAAAATTAATTTTTCATAGGTTTTGAATTTAAGGTGAGACTAAATTAAACAAAATAATATATATATTAAGTACACTTGCCCTCGATAAAAAAAAAAAACTCGTTAGGAACGGAAATTTATTTTGCAACATCTCCCGAGGAGTAAAAAGTTACGTTATTTTTCCAATCGAAGCGTAAGTGGGACCTTTAAGATTTCTTACGTCGATATTTATATTAAGAATTGATGTTCAGGTATTCATCATATATTTATTGTTTTTTTATTTATTTTTTCTATTCTTAATTTTCCTTAATTTTTAACAATAACTTTATCCGTGACTTCGTTTTTTTTCACTCAAATACGTAGCAGTTTCGTAATTACCCGAGACAGTCCTCGAGGGGATCATGCGGCGCCGGGTTTCCTCTACGGCGTAAGATAAGTTAAAATTTTGAAAAAAAACTTATCTATTTTTCCCCGAGGTCGACTTTGGAGAGCGATTTTTTGATTTAGACCATTTTGATTATAAACGTCCGACGAAATGTCCACTATTGCGAACTATCACTTACGCTACGACGTCTGAGAGTTAAAACTGGGATTCCTAACGCGTAGAGGTGATTTTTTTTTTAGCTTTTACAAACAAAAGTAAGACGAGGACTTTTCCGAGGTAAATGGGCGTGTGCAATATTTTTATTATTTTTTTAATTTATTACCTCTAAAAAGTATTTATCGTAGAAAATGGAATTTATTCAAGCTAGTAAAAAAATATATAATAAATATAGTATAATCATGATAAATAATTAGGAATTTAAGAAAAAATTAAGACTAAGAAAAAAATACCATATAGAATCAACTTATTATCAGCACAAATTTCTTCCAGATTTAGATTCCGTAATTATTTTTTTTTTTGGCTTTCTCTCGAAGATCAGTGCACAGTAATTATTTCGTCACCATCTCCTAAAAGTATGAGAGAAGTTATAATTTTTAAGTGTAGCAAAAAATTAATGGCTCAAAGCCTATAGGAAATGGGGGTCGTGGCGTAGTTTTATAATTAATTTGTGTTTAGTTTACCTCTAAAAATTTATTTTTCCTAGAAGAACTGAATTACGCTAAGAATTAAAAAAAAATAATAATATATATAAAGTGCACTTGCCCTCGAAAAAGAGAAAAACTCGCTTAGACGAAAAATTTATTTTATGTCAACTATCTCCAGACGTGAAAAAGTTACCGTTATTTTGTGCCCGATCGAAAGCGTAATGGACCTTTAGATTCTTGAGTATAACGTCAGAGATTATAGTAAGATATTGATATATCAATAATCAGAAAATAATTGTATAATGTTGTAATTTTTCTATGTTCATAATTTACCTGGAATTATCATTCGCTTATTATCATATAAATCACCACTTCTGCCCGAATAAGTATAATCGAGCCTATTAGTTTCGAAGATGCCGGCCTTATGCGTTTTTGGTGATACCGTGTGGGTTCCTCGTACCTTTAAGATAAGACAATTATTTTTTTCGTTAATTTTAAGCCCGTCTGAGCAAAAAATCGTTGTGTTCATATTTCATTTTAGAAATGGTATTAACTGTGTTGTTTTTATTTTTATTAATCAAGCTTTGGTGCCTATAAACAAAAACATTTTCTCCAGCGCCTAATTAAAAAAAAAAAAAAAAAAAAAAAAAAAAAAAAAAAAAAAAAAAAAACATAAGATAAAAAAAAAAAAAAAAAAAAATAACAACTCGAAGACGATATGATATGATAATCGAGCTCTATACTTGCCCTCCAAAGAAAAAGAAAAGAAGATAAGAAAAAAGAAGTACAATCTACAGAAACAAGAGTGGAAACACAGCGAAAAGTACAGTGTAACTTTTGTAAAAGGGTGGGTTTCCTATTGTTTAACGTTGCTGTCCGTCCGACATAATATAGTTGAACTGATCGAGTATGTGTTAAGTAAAATTTTGCAAAAAATAATTCAATTTTTCCCTTTTATAAAATTTTTTTTTTAGCTTTTGAATTTCCCTTTCTTGAAAATGAAAGTCTATATTTCTTGTTGGTATAATATCAGCTTTGATACATATTACGCCCCTAACCCGGATCGAATTATCTCTAAGAAATAAACAAAATGGATATTACTTTGCTAATTTCACTCTAAACGTGCTGATCGAAGGAGTTTTAGTGACACCGCTTTTCGTTAATGGCGAACAGTTATACATTAGACGTCCTTATATGTATGACGTACACATTACGGACGACGGTTTGCTGAGGTACCAATTGGGTCGTTTAGGTCGGATGGGCTAACTAATTATATTTGTTTTGTATTATAACCTCATCATAAAGCATCTTGAATACATTCATTAATATCGTAAAGAAATGGAAATTTTCAAGGTAGTCATCTGAATTGGCCCCACTGCTTGACGGCGTAAAAACGGAAATGCTTTAGTTGAATTAATAAGAGAGATCAGAATTTGTACTTTGTATTGTAGCATTATTAGTTTATAAACTCCAATTTAAGACTCTTTAGGTTATAAAAATCATCAAGGGCTCCCGATCGAACGAAGCCGGACTGTATGAGTCGTCCACTATGACATTAATCTACGAAAAACCTTAACGACGTTCAGTAAGATAGTTCTAAAAAATGTATTACTAAATACGGTTAAGTTTTTCTTTTGTTTATATTCTAATTTTCCTTACTTGCACGATAAATGCGTGAATTTTAGTTTGTGTTTTTTGTCGTTCATTATGTTTGATAATTAATCTTTTTGGGCTCTTACGAAACGTCACTATATGACGAGCTTCACACCTAAGCGAATAAAAAATAATAAGGCTTGCCACCTCTGCCACGTCGAAATGCAATATTTTATTTAGTTTTTTTCTCTTTAACCTTTCGCTTGAACAGATTAAAATATTATCGAAGAAAAATATTAATATCGGGAGGCACTAACGCTATAAAAAATATATATAGTTTAACGTATTGGAATATAGGGACCAACAATTATAATAATAGACTCACCACCAGTACTTTAGGAATTTAAGAAAAAATGAAGAACGAAGAATAAAAATTCTAGAATACTTTTTAGAAGGATTATTTGTTTACTGAATTATTATATTTGTTGTTTAAGCTTAGATTCCGCTAATTTTAATTTTAATTTTTTTTTTTTTTAGTTTCCTTCGCGGAGCAAAAAAATAACACTCGAGTTTTTAAGGTTTGTCAAATTTAATTTCTCTTCATAGGCAAACTCACATCTACGTTCGAACACGTAACTTGAGTTAATAAATCCACGCGCTCTCCTTTCATCCTCCCAAGGACTAGGATTCCAAGGCTTGCGCTGACTTAGCATAGGAACAAAACGACATAGATAATCCCTCAGTCTGTCCGAAATTTCTATTCTTAAAAATTCGGTCCTAGACTTGTAGATCCCAAATTTCTTATCATTCCCAATAGCCCCTATCAGCTCATAAGAGATGCGTTGGCATAAACAACTAAGATAGTTTACACAAACACGAGCTGAATCATCGCCCCTTTCAAAATGCAAATCCTCTCCCATCATTCTAGAACAGTTTGTTAACTTGTTAGTCCAGGCAAATGCCTTTTTCCACATTACACTATTAAACTCGGTACCTATCCGTGAAGTTACAGGCAAACCAAACATGATTTCCCCCATTACCCTCCATTTATGTAGCATCTCGCCCCAACTCTCAAGTGTCTCGATAGTATCATTCAAATGACACACGCAAATTATCCATCATACCAATTATCATGTCCCGGTCCTCAGCCCTACATCTAGATAAAGCAAACTTGTAAAGATTTTCGTCGAGCTGACTGACTTCCACCCAAGTAGGTTGGTGATCGAATTTTTCAAAATCAAAGGGCAAAGAAAAATATCCATACCTTAATTTAGGCCAAACCTGAAATTGCCTCTCCAGCAAATCGTCAGGGGTATCTTCAACCTTATTACCCTCCCAATTAGCATAAAAATGCCCCGTCTGATCGAGTAAATAGACTTACAAAAGGTAATGCTCAAGAATCGAAGGAACTGCTATTCTAATCTGGGCAAATTCACTCTTAACTAAAGCAACATTAGCCTGTCTTATATTCCGCAGGACCATATTTTAAATTAGTATAGATATAAAAATAATTTCAAATTCTATCTCAAATTGTATGAATTCTGAAATATTGCATACAAGAGACCAACATTCCATTTCACACCAGAATGTCCAAAGTACTAAACATTGAATAAAATTAAAACACATATCTATTTCCAATGCAAACTATCTTGGCCATATCGATAAACCAGATGTTTCTTTATAGTACGGAAAAATAATGAGAAGAGATCCTAGATGTACAGAATTTATCACTAACGCTAATAATAGTTCACATACCTATCCATACATTATAAACTGATAATGAACAATGATTATTATACAGTATTTTTTATTTTTTTAGTTGCAATAAATTATAGTTCGTGACCGCATATTGAGAAAAGCCCGTTGCCTATGTCATCTGCAGACATCTACTCATCCGACCGCTCGCAATTCCTGTCGTTTTTCTCATTATCATATTTCCATGTGCCAGCCCCTCATCTGATGTATCTCTACTCTTTGCAATCCACAAATTTTACATACCAAATCTGGCAACAATATTTTCTACACTTAAAGTCTATTGCTACAATTTTTAGATCTGATAGTTTCTCAGAATAACCGCCATTAATTCACAATTTCTTTCAATCTTGCTCGTTGCTATGATAGAAGAATGAAAGTAAGATTAGCAGTGAACTCGTTCCGTGCTTGTATTACTGCTATGATCAGAGAACCAACAAACTGTCGAAATTTAAGAGTGTTTTCACGCTTGGGCAGACCCATTCATGAAACATATCGCTACGAACTTGAGCGCTCATGCTGCTGTGCCTATACATGCGGGCCATCATCGTTCGGATTCCGCTGAAGAACTTAGCACTAATTAGAGTCGTTGAGTGCTGCTTGAGTGACGGTCTCTAACATGTTAGGAAGTACATCAACATATCGTGATGCAGTGAGATGCTAATAGATATAGGGTATGTACGTCATGACTTACGGTAAGCAGTAGGTTCTATAATGATAATATAGTTATGTGTTACTCACTAAAATAGACACAATCATGAGTAAAAAGTGTAGTGATCTAACATGTTAACCAATATACACATCTATCTTTAAGTCGATATCATTAGCTGATATAAAAAGTGAGAGTAGAAAGTCCCAGGATATATTAAATCCCAAGTTTATATTCACTCCAGTTAGTATTTTACGGAAATATTCGCGGACTATATAGAGTGAACTCTGGACTCTATACCAGAACAATGTACGTCGGATTGTCCTCTATCTGTCCCATATTGCTGTTTCGTACTGTCTGTATATATACAGTACGTTATTATCTCACTGTGTAAAAATACTAGCGTACTCAATATGGAGTATTAATAAACAGATAGACTAATCGTGCATAAAAAAAGCTGAGTATTATCTCGTATATAGCTCCGTATCCTGAATCCACAAAAGTGCATAATTACTCCACGAAAGGGTGTACGAATATTTGTCCTTATATTGTACTTTCTAGTAATATATATGGTTATGTCATGGAGGCTTTCTCTATGCAAGAACGACCAAAAGACATATCGATATACGATTTATTACACATAACAGCTTGTATATATGTCAATATCGAATGACGTGCAGAAGATTCGGTCGAGCTCAGGTATATTGGGCCCAGTTTTTGGATCGTGTGTTCCTAACGAGAACTTACTTTTTGTACTACAAGTAAACCGTCTAAAAGGGACTAAAATGCCTCGTTTTAATAGTGCAAACAGTGTGTTTCGCCACTTTGACCGTCTTTTACTCTGAATCCTCACATAGTAATTTCGGGCGTGAGAACGTCATAGACATTTTAGGCTAAGCAGCCCTTGTCACTATCCCCTCAGAATTGTCCGCGTAGTCCTTACTCCAAATAGCAGGCCTGATGACATACAACATTTGCTATCACCCCAAACGTAGTACTTTACTTTTCTTTTGATCGGAACCCTCCCACTCTCAGCCTTTACTGGATCGTTTTCCTTTTTCACATTTATCTTGATCGCGAGTTTTCCGCATATATCGTCAACTTTCCTTCCGTATATATCAGACCTTAAAACCACTTTTTTCACCACATGCATTAATAATCTTTATTAGTTACTTTTTGAATCCTCAGCTCTTACGATTATGATAACTTTAGCAGGATCGACCCGCAAGTTGTATTATGCACCTACACATTTCTTAACATAAGCTCATACTGCCTCTTTATCCTTTCGTATTAAACTAGCACCGCACATCTTCTTTACGGAATGATATTGCTGCACCAAATTAGCTGCGATCATCCAAATTCTCATCTGCAAATCATTAGTTTTTCGCGCGAAGGACTATTAAGTATTGTCACACAATTGTACAGCTCGTGCCATACATATTACACATCTAGAGTCAATTAAAATTTTACGTAAAAGCTTAAGTAATCAGCACACAATGGTAATAATCCTATATCATATAGATACAATCTCTCAAACTACAGTGTAGAAACATGAAGAAATTTACCTACCTCCTACATCTCTTAAATATCTATATTGAATATAGTTACAGTGTTATATATATTTTCTGACAACGATATATATCTACAAGCAAAATATATCTAATATGTTAATCCTTAATCTGTTTAGCTCTATAGCTCAAAAAGCAATATCTGGAAAGAATTGTTGACAGAAGAAAGTTTTAGATCAGAGACGCTGTAAAAACCAATATTTTGTAACTCTGCGATAAACTTAAAATTATTATGTCATTTATACATTTAAGGTACTTAATAACTTAACTTGCTTCTATCTATAGAACAAAGCTTTTTTGTACTCACAGTATATGAGCAAGGAAAAGCTCGATATAGCTACAGTCCAAAATATAAGTTTAATAATAAATAATCGTACTTAATACATAAACTAATGTATGCTCATGTGGCATTTTTTATACCTATTTCAACGATTAATATACTTCTACTAAATTGTTACACCCCCTTTTTTCATCATAAATGTCTAGTAATTACTCTACAAAATATTTAACATCAAATCGTACGTAAAATAAATCCCTCATTAGTAGTGTATATACATTAAAGTAAGGAAAATACTAGATTGTAAAGTAATGATTTAGAAAGATTTATGTTTGAGAAAATCAAATAACATTCGGTTCCATAGTAAGAGGATATATAGTGATAAGACTATGGAACACACAAAATGTGATTCAGGTGAATAAGTATATTAGGAGAAAACATACGAGAGCTCATACATAATAGCTCAGTTTTAAGAATATATAATTATATTTATATGATTTTTATTAGAGAAACGTTTCGATAGCACGTCGCCTGATCACCACTTGAGATCAACACGTAATGAGACTATTTAAACAATACTTAATCAATATACTAAAAAAATATTATCCATTCATTTTATTCTATAAAATAACTATTAATTATATAAAAATATGTAGAAGGTAATAAATTGAGATCATTACCTATGTAATAGAACAAAGATAAAATACAAAATTAAGATTTATAATTTAAGATAATTTTCATAAATATTTTGATTTTTTTTTTTTTTTTTTTTTTCATATGTTGATTCTGTGTATACCTGGGAAAAATACCGAAATTTATTTAATAAATATATATTCATATAAACAAAGAAGTTCTAAAACCCAATTACTTAAATTTATGTTTAAATTTGTAGTTGATTAAGTATAAAAAATTCTCACCGACATTTTATCTAATTTTCTAGTAAATTATTAAGTTAATTAATTATATATATTAATTAAAATAATGGTAGCGCAGAGTTCTTATGACGTATAGAGATTTATAAGAAGAATTCGGTTGAGTACTCTGTGTTATAGATACACATAAGAAGATTGATTATTAAATTGAAAATCTGAATTATATGTGTGAAAATCCATATTTATGGAGAGCTATAATCAGTTTTCTATTTATAGAAATATTATCATTTCAATTTTGTTTTCTACATAATAAATTATTAGCAAAAATGTCCACACCCAGCTAGAATAGAATAAGCAATAAATTCAATTTTGTATTTAAGATATAGAATCAATTCAATAATAAATAATATAGAAAATATGAAATAACACAATAATCTAATATATTACTTAGTTTACTTTTGAATAATAATAAGGCAATTATAGAGAACCAGGAATATATCAATTTTTATAATTTATATGTATGTAGAATTTTAAAATTTAGTGGAAATAGTTATTAAAAAAGTGTGCGCAAATGAAATGAAATTTTACTAATGTTTGTATACTATGAAGAACATATCATTTATTATTAATATAAATACATATAATTAATAAATAAATATATTTTATATAATTAGTAGTAGATATCCGATGATAGTAATAGTTATTATTTTTTTTTATTTTTTTTATTAGAATGAATGAGTAATAATATATATTAAATGAATGTAATAGAAGAACTAATAATAGATATAATAAAAAATATCCCACACATAACAATGTAAGACTTCTGAATGATATAATAAATATGTATATTTTAAATATCTAAATATAATTAAGGAAAAATTCTTCTGTGACAGAATATAAAATTAATAAGCTCTAAAATAAAAATTGAATTATTAAGGCACAGCACCTCTAGATGTAGATATAGAATTGATAAGTACATTACTCCTATGGATAAAATACAATACTAGCTGTTATGGATAAATACATTTGATTCTGGATATAATAAATTAAGAAACGATTCCCCAATTGCAAGAGTATTAATACATAAATAAGAATAAAATACATATTCATATGTTATATAATATATATATATGATATATAAATCATAGAATTAAATATAAAAATATTAGTATTTCATATTATTAATTTTACTCACACCTCTAAATCGTAAAAATTTGAAAGAATAATTATATACTTAAAAGTATATATATTTATTAAGACGTATCTAGTAATAATAAATAAATATATCCACGAAGTAGAATATTTGATCTTTATGCTACAGGAATTAGTGTCAAGTTTATCGTGTCAACTAGTGACTAATCCGATAAGAGTTAAGAAACCAATTAATGTTTATAAGAATCAGTCGTAATCGAAAATCAGCAAGATAAAATAAGATAATTCTTTCGTTAAAAGTTCATATAAAAATTAATAGGATTTACTGAAAAAAAAAAAAAACGGCAGATAAGAGAAGATAATATATACCTAAAAAAGCCAAAAAATATATTGGATATAATATGAATAATAATAAAATAATATGAGATCAACCCTTCATTAATAAAAGTAGATAATTAATAGGCACTATATATAGTATGATAGATCCAATTGTATTTCAATTTACTATAAGTTAATGAGTTTATAATAGCACAAATATGAAATAAATAATAGCAAATTTCTTAATGATAATAATGATAAATGATATTGTAAATCATAAAATATAAATACAAATTTTAACGGTAATCGAAATAGACTTAGATATGAAGTTCTCTTTCTAGTAAGAATGAGTTATTGATTTCTAAGCTGGAAATTATATTTAATAACTTCCCAGAATTTTATACGGATTGTATAGATATTAAACCAATTAATCAATTAGATGGTGAAAGAAGATTTAGAGATAAATCTTTTTGTAAATATGTGTTACGTAAGATTTGATTCGCGTTAATTGTAGCGTTTCGAGAGATATCAAAATTGTAAAAGTTATCCGAATTTCTTGGTTGATTTAGTTTTGTTCGAAGTGTACAAAGTGTATGCGAATTGCAAAGTTTAAGTAAATGTAGCGTCTTGTGGTTGGGTTGACCAATCAATAGAGGTAAGTCCATACGAAATTGCAAATGGTAGTAAATACTTGGAATCCATTATTGGATATTGTTTTATGTATATACATATTTAAATTTTAATCAAGTAGAGAGCATTCGATGGAGATGATAAGTTTATACAATCGTAGAAGTGATAGGAGTGAGGCATTCGGTTGTACTATACGTATTATAAGTGCACGTGAGAAATAAGACTTAAATTACATCTGATACAACCAAACTGTTGTAATTTTATCTCAATTCATAGTGCAAATTCACAGCGACAAAAGTCTATGTATCTAGATCGTAACACGAAGTAATCTCGCGTTGAAATCTCACCGATGCCAGTGCTGAGAAGAACCCAAAGGTGAAACCTGTAACAAAATATAACAACCATAAAGGTCGGATGTGCAATGAAAGAGTTAAAACTCAAAGTCAAGCTCAAGTAGCGGCAAAGATAAACCAGCATATAATGATAAATGATACGACATCGATTATTATATCGCGTACATTTAAGTGATCTAAATAAAAGAGATAAAAGATTAAAAGGACATTAAGGATATAATATTGTCAGAAATTCATCATGAATCTATATAAATTAGAAAAATAAATCTTTTGTGTGAAAGGTAATAAATATTATTCTTTTTAGAATTCTATAACTTTTTTGGTAGTTTCAGTCGTGATTTACCGAGATATGTCTGTTTTCACCTTCAGGCGAAACGTATTTCGTTTGTTCTCGTACCCCAAGTGAAGTGTCATATTCTCTTATTATCATTTCATTCTCGATCCTATTATATTCTTTATTTACAACAATTAATAGCTGCTGTCTAATTGCCCATGAATTAATTTACTTTATTATATCTTATCAGATAACTGGGAAGGAGAGGGTGAAAACCTGTTGATATCGCCTTGAAGAGGCGTCTAATAGTCGTTTAGGAAAGCTTGTTCTTGAATTCTATTACTTTTTTTTGCAGTATTAGAGGCGATGGCGTAGTTACGGTATTAGAAGCGTTTACCGTAATGTATGTCTAGAGTCTCCATATAAGTCCGCATACATCGTTAGTATTACGTACCCCAGAGTGAATATAGCTAATATTTATTTCGTATTTTACAGACTATTTACCGATACTATCTGAATTATCACCTTCCATATTAATTACTCCTTTTTTGTATATCAATTCCACAGTCATGTAGGTCTTTATAGTATAATCCCATTTGTCCCTTGAAGATTATCCCTTTATTACAATTTGTCTAAGTTTAAAATGCTTAATAAGAACGAGGAAAGACACGGTGAATAACCTGTTTAACGATATATCTCCTGTACAAGGGGCTCCGCGTCGTTTGAAAGCATGTTCTTGAATATCTTAAACTTATTTTTAGCTAACTAGTTTAGAGGCATATATAGCTCGCAGTCAGAGTTGTATAGAGCGTTATCCGTAGTATGTACTATAAGTCTCTATAGTCTCCAAACACTGCTAGTTGGTTCGCATCCCATCAAGGAGGATAATGAGCAATTTCTTTACCTTCCCTACAATAGTTCTTTATTTATCAAATATATATAATAATATATATAAATATAAAGTATATATTATATTATATTATATATATAGTATATATTCATATATTATATATATATATTAATATATAAGTATATGATATATTATAATATATATATTAAGTAATATATATATTAGATTAATATGATATATATAAATATTAAATTTTTAAATTATATATATATATATTATATATATAAATTATATATATATATATATATTTTAATATATATTATTATGATTAATATTATAATATATATATAATATATACCTATATACGTCCTCGCAAAAATTTTCTATCCTAAACTTTGTAGGTTATGTAAGATAAATGTGGAAAGGTAACATAGATAATGAAGAAACGGACGCATTCATTCTTTGCTGCTTTCTATCCTAAACTTTCTATAATCTTTATATTTATACTCATAATTCACAGATACTAATCTTCTATTATAATAATCTATTTATGAATGGGACACTTGGTAATAAGTAAATATTTTCCCAAAACAATGTTAATCATGAGGCAAATTTTCATTTCCGTTGTCTTATTATTAATAAAAAGCTCCTAACCTCTAGAGCGTTTCTATATTAATAGCGTCGTAGATGTACAAGATTTTGTAACTAACTCAAAGTTCCTTTATGATATAAAATATGTACTTGTTCAAAAGCATCACTGTTGTTACCATTAACACTTAAAGGAATTTCTTACCAATGCTAGATTGGTTGGATAAACAATTGGTATAATATGCCTATCAAATTTACAACTAAGTCTCAGAATAAATGTTTAACTCTAGGCTAAAGTTTGAAAAAACTAATGAATCATAGAAGTTAAATAATTTATTCAACATAACCAGAATCATTATATATATATTCGTATATATATATAATATATAGTATATATAATTAATAATATATATTATAATAATAATATATTACCTATAATATTATATTAATTATATATATATATATATTTTATATATATTTATTATATTATTATATGATATAATAATATAATTATATATATAGTATATAATGTTATATATATGAATGCATAGCTTTCTTTATTTACACTACTTGCTATTTAATATATAGAGTTAATGAACTTCTAAACCTATTTTACTCAAGGTTTAAGTAAGGCGTTTGTTAAAGGTAAATTTCTAAAATTCATCGAAGTTAAGCAATTTTTTTTTTTTTTATAATTTTCCTCTTTTTAAGAATGTTAATTTAATATGTAAAATGTTTATGATAATAGGTATCATTTAAAGTATATTTCCGGATTCTTGATTAACACTCATATTAAAGCATTCTGAAATTTCATGCATAAAAGTTATAAATTTTCATTCGTAAGTATATCTTTCTAATCTCTTCTAGTGTTTCTAAACTCTGACGAGTAACCGCATATCATTACCTATAATACACCAGTTTTATATATACCATTGTACCCTATAGCAATACACAATAGTCTGTAAGTACTTGTTTCTATTAATTTTTGTAAAATTTTAATACAGCAGTGCTGTAACGTTCTTTTAGACTATAAACATGGTCACTTGCCATATCTTTTATTGTTCTTATTTATTCTGCACCATATGAATGGACCCTTGTTCGATTACATTTTATTTATAATCGTAGTCGATAATTTTAGTTTATAGTTCAACCTCCCTTCCCAGATACTCATATTCATTATCCTTATATTATAAAATTCTAAATTTAATGTATACTTGAACCCATTCCAAGTTACAATTATCGTGTATTGTATAATTACATTTATCTATCCACAGCACTAATACGTGATACCGGAATAATTATTTAGTATATGTAACAAAAATAGTAACTCTAAATACATATTTGAACTCTTAAAAAAAATACTTCATTAACTTGATATTGTTATATATATCCTTATTGTTTATATGTATCCTTTATATTTACGTTATCATTACATAAAAAGTAACCTCCTCATTCATTATATTATATTCTATCTTCCGCCTTTTTAAATACATTCTTCACAGTAGATACCAATATTAGCTAACATACAAGAACCATCAGCATTTCTATCTGAAGTACTGCTACTAGTATTAAAAGTAAACTATATATTTATATCAGATATTATCTAAGTCTATGCCTGATATAATGATTTTCTGAGCTTAGACTCAAATAGATCATATTTGAATGCTGTGACTTTTTACTGAGTATATAAAGTTACACTTGTTTCATAGATTAACTAACTCTATTCTTCATGCTTTTCATATATATTTTGTTTAATCATCTCTATAGTGTCAGGAAAAAAGTACTTGCTACTTAAAAATAAGGAACTATCAATTTGGTGTATAATATGGAAAATATTTAGAGAATGTAACCTTATTCAATCGATATTTTATTTTGTCTTTTTTTTCATATGAGAATTTAGCTGTATTTATTGTATCTCATCTAGAATTAACTTTTTTTAACCACGTTTTTGTGACGCCTGTGGGAAGAGATATATGACAACAATTGTCTATATTAATATTTGAATTAGATTAAGCACTGCATTACTTTTAATAAAAGTCCCGCAACTATGTGTGCTGAAAGTGTAACTTATGACCCTATATATAGATTTAGTGCTTTATCTTATCTTAATACCTCTCTACCTATCTATTAATGATTATTCCTCGTAGAGCATACTTCAATAATTTATATTTTCTAATACGACCTTATCGTTAAGCAGTCTTCGTGATTATTCTATATTATAGAATTTAAATTCTCAATAATCTCTTAATATTTATTTATACTTCTGTCTCAATTATTAATTGCTAGCAGTAATATTTGTAAATTTAATATTTGCAATAACCACTAGTACAGTTTTAATTAGTAGTGGCATTTGATAAAATTTTTTGCATATAAGAATGATTAATTTTTTTCCACTATTATATTTTCAATATAAAGGCAATGTAACCTTCTATTCTCTGCATGACTATCTTTATATTATTGCTTATAAGTAAAATTATTATTATTTATCATCATTACATATTTCCCCTTATTATGCTAATGAACAGCTTTGCAAATTTCTGCGTTGGTACTAATTTCTTTTGCTTCAGTGCTTTTAAAGATTTCCTCATTGAGACTGTCCCGTATTTCTTTCCATTAAGGCGTCTTCCACAGTGACATCTGTCTGATTTTTCGATCACTTGTTAGTAGGTCACTATTCTATTTTCTGGGGAGGGGAGCTTACGTCTAACCACCCCATAACCCCCCCTACTACTACCTATAATTGTATATAAGTTCAAAGAGCGCTAATTGTATTTAATAATGTTAAATAATTTTAGCTAATAGTGTTCTACTCAGAGACTAATGTTCGCACATTTTAGAGAAAAGAGACAATTTTGGTTCCTATTCCGTCCTTTCATGTTTGCGATTTTCAATCCATGTCATGTTTTTTTTTGTTCTCTCTCTCCCCTTCCTTGTACATGTGAATCTAAATAGTAATAATAGTAGTATATTTCTTTTTTTTATGGCAATCTGGTCCTTACCCTTTAGGCACTTCTTTCTTTCTTTTTACTATTCTTATATGATTATCATTGACCATATTACCTAAATGTTACACACTATCAACGCATCACACAAGGTAAAAAACCTTATTTCAAGAATACCTTTTATAGGGTAGGGATTCGACATAATAGGACCTGAATTATATATTATATATATATATATTATTTAATAATTATATATTATATTAATATATTATAGTATATATATATAATATATCAATTAATAAAAAATTACTAATTTATACTATATTTATATATATTAATATATATATATTAAAATATATATTATACTATTATATTATAATATAAATATTATATAATATATATTATATAATATATAATTACTATATAATTAATATATATGATATTTTTTTCATAGTATCGCAAAAAAATCGTATATTGATATTTATTCATATAATATCCGATTATATTTGAATTATATCCTATATTCTTTTTTCAAAGTATCATTACTATTATAACAACGATATATATATTTATTTGATTTTAGAGAAAATTTAGCAGTTTTCTTTTTTCTCAAGTTAAAGCAAAGATAATGTGATTATTTATCTGGTCTCCCCTTAAATTGTACATGAGGTGAGAGAACTACTATGTCTGACTTCAGGTATAATGAAGGAGGAGTGAAGGTGGTCAATTGATATATACATTTACAGAGATAGAAGTTAAAGGTTACTATAATATTAACAATATAGCGTAGTAATGTAAAGAACAATTTCAATAAATATTTACTCTAGCGATCGAACTTTTTTACTTTCTAAATTATTACTAGTATTTATAAAATATAATGTTATGAATAAAATAAATCCTATATTAAAAGTACCTAATAATAACTAGTTTTGATGTTAATGCTTTAAATATTTAATTAAATTTAATTTAACCTAAATTAGAAATGTTAAAGTTTAATACCAGCAATATTGTCTACTTTACTCGAACCTTTATTCCCTCTGTAAAATATAGGGCCATGCTAATTTATGACCATGGTTAGTGTTTAATTAAAAAAGTCATATATATTATATATATATATATGAATATATAATATATAATAATGTATATATCATATATATATGAGTATATATATATAATATATATATATATTTATTATATTATATTATAATATAGTATATAATATATATCATAGGATAAGATTTGCTTCGTGCTCACACGATACATTATAGGAAACGATATATTTTTGCCAAAAATAGCGATCAAAATAACTCAGGAAATATCTTTCTTATTTTTCTTTTCGTAATATGATTGCAGAATAGAGTTCTATGCTACTACATAAAAAACAATATAAAAGATTATGTCAAAATTGTATAACGAAAAATGTAGGATATAAATATACCGACTAATAAGAATAACGACTTATAAAACAATAGCTATACCATAAATTAAGAACCTAAAGACTCAGTGCCACTAGTAATAAGGCATATGGCTAGTATATACTATATAATGGCAGTTACATTAATTAGTAATAAAAGATCTGTTTAATAAATATACTGATGTTTTATAAATAATTAAGATATGTGTTGGATGTATCTAATACATAATATAATAATATTTTATATATATATAATACAATAATACATTAATAATATTATATATATAAAATACATATTAATAATTAATAATATTATAAAATAAAAATTAAACTAATAATTACTTTATAAAAAACAATATTAGAAAAAAAAAAACTTCAAGTTAATCGTAAAATGAACAATAGAAAACGATTCATATATAAAAAACTATTTTTTCAATTAAGTGATTAAACATAGTTATTAACTCAATGTAATAATTAATATAATTAATACTTATATATATTATACTATTTTTATAATATATAGTTTAAATATAATATATATATATTATATAATTATAATATATTATAATTACTTATTAGCTATTTATTATATGATATATATATTATATATATATATAGTATATAATATATAGAGAGATGAATAAGATACTGTAATATGAGAGAAGAAGAGCAAGCGTAATAAAGAATAATGTAAAAAGTTCACACACAAATAAACACTTAATAATATATTATATATATATAATAAAATTTTATAATATATTATAGTATATATATAATATATTAAATATATAATATTCTATTATATATATATAAATTATAGTATACAGTTATATATATTTTAATAATTATATATATATATATATCATAATTATATACATATATATATTTATAAATTATATCTATATTTTGAAGGATAAATATTTAGAAAGTTTCTATTCATTTTATCACCTCTTATATATATACTCTGTTAATTTGAATTATATAGTATACTATATATACATTATATTATATATATATAATATATATAGTGTGTTAGTGTGTATTAGGTTGTGTAGTTATGTTGTTGTGTTGTGATGTGTGTAGTATTGACTATATATATATCCACTATTCAATCTACAGTTATAGTATTTTATTGGAGGAGGTAAAATATTACCCTATAGCTTCCATATATAATTTTATTATAATATATTGCATTATATTGAACTATGCTTCTAATTCGTCGTAAATTCCCGTCTTCTGCTCTCAGAATTTTGTGGCTAATTCCTTTACATTTTGCCTTTAAGAACTCCTGGACCCCCCGCAATAAACATTCTTATGCCGCCTAGAGATTACCCCATCTTACCCGGAGAAGACCTAGTCGGAGCCGGAGAACCCGAAGCCCAACATGTCATTGGGTGATAGCTGAGGCAACGAAACTAATTTGAAGGGACTATGAGCTCAACAACTGAATACCGATGTAATACGCTACCACATTTTTACTGCGACATCTGCACTAGGCTTTGGTCAGAATAATCAAGATGAACCGCTGATCAGAAAACCTATTTTATAGTACAATCAAAACAAATGAGCAAATATATGTGTCTTATCTTCTCTATATGGACAAGCCAAACTCCCTATCAGATAAGATCAAAGAGTATGGATCTTCTGATTCGAGAAAAAATCGAGAAAGATCACGTATCTCGCCAAAAATTGCAAAATCCTGAGAGCCGGCCACTTAGCATAATACATCTAAAAACTTCCTTCCCAAAAGACCCGAAATCAGTACAATCTATAATCTCTGTCTGACATTATTATTGTATCTAACTCAATTTATAACACTTCAGATATGTTTCTTCATACTCTAACCTCTGCCAGAGATCATACACGTTACTATCAACTCTTTTTCACTCTCCATTTAACCTAAACATATCAATCAACCTCTCAAAAACACCTACATCCCAAATATCCAAATTATAAGATCTAATGTCTCGTAAAAGTATCCAATCCTCCTGCATTAAATAATTTATCCCAACAACTCAGCTACCGAAACCAAAACGACTAGGCTGCAAACCTCTTCCTTCACTGAATTGTCATACCTACCACTCGTAATTCCCCTCGATAAGCAAACGGGTTCAACTGAATTAATAAACATATATGTCTACCAAAGTGTAATTCAAGATAAGTTATGAATGTATTTTACAGAAACTTCTAATACTATGTCATTCGTGACTTCTTTCAACCGATCACGAACTATTAAAATCGCTCGTGATCCTACATATACAAAGATATAGTGACAATAGCTATTTCGATCTAAGGTGTACCTGTAACAGTATATTATCTCATTCATATGTTCACCATCCCATCACTGTCTCCACACCATTAGATTAATTATCCATCATAACCTCTGTGCTCAAAAACGAAAAAACCAGTCAATATCAAAGCTAAAGAAATATTTCTAGCGACAAATTTATTTACTATACTTTGTTCTCCCGCCGACTAATTGAAGATGAACATAACGAAACTATATTCTTGAACAATTCGAATTTATTGTCCCTCGACTGACTCTGTACTTGCGCTGAACGCAACGGAAAGATTATACATTTTTTCTTTAAGGTCACTTCACGCCTCCTCCCTGACTCGACCTCCATCTTTACTTAAATACTACCCAACGTAGTCTCCTCGCTCTACTCGCTTGTGTAAGGAGTTTCATGGTCAATAAGACCGATTATACTAAGAGATATATCTATACTGCTCCTGGGAAGAGCCGATAGTGTAGAGAAATATATTTAGTCATCCTAAAAATAATAGTCGTATATCTCAAATAAATGAAACGAGTAAAATTTAGATAGATAACTAGTCAGTTACGCATGGTGTTATAAATACTCTTGGGTTTAAACATCAGATTATAGTATTATTATTATATTATATTATTATTATTGACCTAATGAAACCACTTATTTTTAAAGGTATTGTAAGTTTTAAGGAAATAAAATGTATTATTGTATCAATGTGATTATTGCTTGAGCATATCGCATTTAATTATTATTTTATTCAATTCAAGTATATATATAAAGAGCAATATAATGCCATCGAACCGCCACTGAAAGTTTTCACTTTAGATTTCTTGCCCTGAGCTACTGAAGGTCGATAATATTGTGTTGAGGGATACTCTTCTGTAATGGTAAGCCAAGACTACGTTGATTACTGTATTTAGGTGAAGTGATCATCCAATCTCTTGATAAGATATTCTCTATTTTATAGTCTTATCTTTGCGGATTTTGATGGGTAGGATCACCAAACTCCTCCTGCTCATTTATATAATAAATATTCAATAATAGATTATTAATATTTATATAGCTGTCTCGAACAGTTTCATAACTCGACCATCTGGGATTATCAATGTATTTTTTATTTAATTTGTCATTATTGAATATAAATAATTATTAAGATTAATTATTAAATATTAACATAATATAAAAACATGAATGATATAATAGTATAATATTATAATATAATAATTAGAATAATAATAATATAATATCAATTAAATTAATAATAATGTAATTTATATATGATTATTATATTCTATTATAATATTATTTAAATATTATATATATGTAATTATTTATATATATATATATTACATTAATTATATTAATATATTATTATTATTAATTATATTATTATATATATTATATATTTATTTAATAAATTTATTTTAATTTTATTTATATAATATTTATTTTAAAATAAGCTCTAAATGAGTAATTATATTAAGAGAGCACTGTACTATTCATACATACAAATCGAAGTTTGATTGTCTCAGTTATATCCCTAGATGAGAAATATTAATTTGTATGAGGTGCAGAATATATAATAATGATAAAGCTGAGATGTAAAACCTGGTCCGTATTGTAAAATACCATAATAATCATAAAATTCAGTGTTTCTCTCAATTCCTTTCAAAAGTGGTTATGCGTAACTTTTACATTTATTGGCTTTTTTTGTGGGGGGTGAAAGGAACTTATTATGTTAGTGAGGATGGTGGCCTGTAATAAGGACTGAGCTACGCTGAGATAGAAGTAAGCAAATACAACCACCTTAGAAATTAGTTTGTTTTGAGGGAGAATTTCCTCCTCTAATCTTCATTTGATACAATATAATTAAATTAAAATAATTAGGTAAAAATTTTATCAAATTTAATAACAGTTATAATTTAATATTATGACTTCGTAAATGATAAGTCATTTAGTCTTTAATTGGTGAATACTGTAAAGGTAATAAATAGGTATTGCTATATTGTTACAGTTAATTATTCATTTACTTAATTAGTCATTGACAGAATCAATCTCTAAGTAATTAGTAAATATCTATAGATTGTAATTATTCTAACCCGTTCCATGCGAAAAATATTATTTAAACTTTTAAAATAAGTAACATAGATTTAGATTAAGCGTTAAACTTATCCATATCATCTAAACACCTTAATTACTGGATCTTTTAGCGATCATTATTTTCTAATATGAAGTTTTATTATATATATAGATCAATAGAATAACATGTCACGTTAAACCAGCTTTTAATAGTTAAGATATTACATAAATAATGATCAGAGGTAAAATAAATATATAATATAATATGAATATATGATATAAATAGTTCTTCTAATCAATATGCACTTAATAGTAACTAATAAGAGATATAACCTACACTTATATTAATAATATATATATATTATAAATATATATACTATTATGTTATTATGAATGTAGTATATACGTAGCATGCATACTATTATAAAAGAAAGGAGGGAGTATCGACGGACCCTCTTCCTTTCGAAAAGCACTAATACATATAGTTGGAGTCTTCGGAGAATAACTCATATTTGACTAGTAAGAAATATATATGAGTGCAAAGTAAATATATTTTGTATAGATTCTATCAGATCCTAGCAGAAAAGCACATGAATTCTGCGTACGAAGAAAAAATATTATAATCGATAAGGAATATTATTATAGTGCATGTGATCTATGCCCCTTAAAGAATATATGAGCAAATATACAATATAGCAATTGTTTCAAATATGTCCAAGTTTGTAATTTTAAGAATGATGCTCGCACGAGAAGAACAGATCCATGTACTCTATGTCTCGAAGTTCGATAAAACAGAATATATGCTATTCTATCATATACGACACACTTCCAAACCCCTCAAAAGAAAATTTAGTGTATACGAACCACTTTACATAATTATAATATAATATATAGATAGGATGAGTATACCGGAATGCAAGAGTATTCAAGAGTGTCTTATATTCAGTGAAAAGTAATATAAGGGAGAGAAAGATTTATTCATTGACCATTGTCATTGACTCTAACTTAATCATGATATATTTTTAAGATAGTCGTCATGCGTCTGTTTCGTCTATGAGCTACTATACCTGAAACGATGAAGATGAACTGCGGAAAATCTATGGAAAGGGACCAGAAATTGGCTATTATGCGACGATAGCTGGTGCAATGTTGGAATCGAGAGATTACAAAAGGAGTTGTAACTGGATTTCGATTACCCTGTGGCTGGAGTTGTTTCACTGCAAGAAGTTACTAAAAATCGCAATGGCGTATTATAGAAAATAAAAACGTTTACAACCAAATTCAACACTAACCGGGAGAGAGAGAATAAGAATGTTTTATATTTTTATTTCAGTGCATCCAATGGTGGACGACATATTGAGAGGGCCAAAGAGGAGAGTGTAGAGCACGGTATTGGAAGCTCATAACAAATACCATCTGATCATTTATCGAGAAATTGTCTTAACAGAATGGTCGCGATAGTGACTATGAGATGAAAGTAAATCCACTCCGAAAAACGAGTCGAAAAAGCCAAATTATTGTACTTGATGTTCAATGAGAATGCAGACCGAATTCGAACTCGAAAAAACAGGAATATAGCATCTGACGTAAACACATGCGATGTAATAGAATAAAAACTATACAGATATTATTGAGTCTCTATGATATAGACGTGATTATTTGTTTAACAAGTTCTACCTTTCTCCACTGATAAGCTCCGTAACGTAGAACTGCTTTTGAGACACGCTCGAATTTGGCCAGACAGAGCGAACGGAGAACATAATAGAAGATGTTATCTAGTAATTCATACAGCGTCCTGACAAATATCGAAGTAGCAGATTTCGCAGTTGCTCTCTTAAAGTAATATCAAAGATATATAACTATGCTACATTAATTTAAGTAAAGATGAGATAGGAGAGAAAAGTAAAATACCAGCGAGATGCATAATCCCTCAATAATTGAAAGATCTATTATAGAAGTGTAGAAAGATCATATGGACAGTTCAGAATGTCGTGAAGAAGATATCTGATGTGGGACTATTGTCGGAGAGATGAATAGCGAGGTACAGCATGCCGAAAGCCTCAAAGAATGTGATATTATGATCAACCAATATGTGAGAAAGACAGACCAGGGAACAAGATGCTCGAAGAGATTATTATTGTCGTATGTTCAGCTCGTATGGAGACTCTCTGGAAACGTTGTCTAAGCTTAAACCTAAAATTGTAGCAGTTCTAATAGAATGTCATGGTAACTAAGTGCATACTAGATTTAGTGTGATTGTCTTCTGCTTAAGATGAAAAACCCATTGACGTCGTGACATTATGATCAAGGTTAATGTAAAAAAATCTTCCTGGATAGCGAATATAAAGAATAAAGAAATAATAGCTAAACTACTCGTAATATTATCACTTATTTATATATAATACTTTAACAGTTTACTTGTAAAATGATAGTATTGAATTATTGTTTTAAATTTATATCCTTTTACCACTAAATTATAGTCACAATATTCTATTTCACCTTTTCGATTTTCCATCACCACTATATAATATATATAATAATATATAATATATATATATAATATATATAAATTAATTCTCTCCCACCCCTAATATATATATCATATACCACTCACTCACCTTAATAATAGTTAAGTCAATACGCATATCCTCCAACTACAGTAGTTTGTGAATAAACCTATACCCCCAACACTCCACTAATAGATACCCAACTATTTTCGTTATTTGAAATTTCTTCATACTAACTAGAAATGTTACTAGGATAGAAATTTGTAATGTTGATGAAAATTTTTTATATAATACAATAGTAGTAAGATACAGAGTTATTTGAAAGCTGCAATTATCAATTTTTTTGACTTATTTTATTTATCTGATGCGTAATGAACACTAAACCTTTGCTATTACAAGTTCTATCTTCATATTTCTCGTGCCTAAAATGTAGTGACTCCTCACTCAGCTTTTCCCTGCCATAAATTTATCCATAGACCCTAATTGAAAGTATAATGCATGCCAATCGCGAATCTGTGCATTTTGATCATGGTTGTGAGTAAACCTGTACGTTTATCTTTAGTTTTATATCCTTAAAACAATCATTTCTTAATTTTATAAAATAATGTATCTCCCATTATGCAGATTTTCTTAAATTCTAATGTGACGTTTCCAGAATGGTTAATTACGTATTATGATATCTAGGATTTTTTCACCGCTATAAGTCTCAATATAGTTTCTGCCTATTCTAGAACATCAATAAATCACTTATTGGTTCATTTTTTTATCAATCATTAATCTTCAAAGATATATATCTATATATATAATATATTCATTCTTCATATATTTTCTATGTATATATTTTAATTTCTTTTATTTTCCCAATATGTTAATCTTTTTTAAAGCTTTATCTTTGAACCTATTAGATTCAGACTTTATGCTACTTCACGTTATAGTTAAAACATAATCTTCCGTTTGCTGTTACTAGAAAAAGCTGCCATTGTATTCGACTTCTCATTAATTTTTAAACATAACCATTTATCCACTGGTGTAGATAGTATTTAATTTTATATCCATAACAAATAATTAAAAAATTAACTATTAAATATTAAATTTATAATATAAATTTCTATAATTTCCTAAAATTTCGTTCGCAACACTAACATATGCTATTAGATATTTCTGTAAATAGACAAAGAACATTGGGGGCGAATTTTCAAAATATTCACCATATAAATTAGCGATCGCATGTGTGATGTACAAATATTCGACGTCTGATTGCCTTAACTTGGTTCGAGTATGCTCACAAAGAATGAGCCTTTTTATAGACTTCTCCAAAGCAAGTCTGAAAAACAGTAATTGCCTTTTACAACTGCATCAGTTTTCGTTCAATACTCTCCATTTTTGTATAAGATACTTATAGTTAATGAAAGTGAAAATCAAATTGACAGTTAAGTCCATGATTTTATCTTAACTTAAATGCATTACATATCTACTAAAAACAATTACAGTTGGAAGACTCTGAGGAGACTTGAAAAATTTAAGTGAGTATTCATGTTCATTAATTGAGATACCCAGTCTGAGTGTGATTAATCGCCAAATACTTCTCTTTCCCTTACCGCCTATTGGGATCATTCAGCCCTAGCGTAGCAAAACAGACGCAAGCATTATATACAGAAAGATGACCGCGCAAAAAGACAGTTAACTACGTTACAAGACTGATGATAAATATTTTTCAACCTCTTATAGTTATACTCAGGAGATATTGGTTCCCCTCCCCATTACATATAACGGAATATATGCTTAATAGAAATTTCTGGTGCAATGGTACATCCGATAACAGATGGAGATTGACTTTGCATAATATCTCATACTTCGGTTTCATTCTCCTGCTCTCACTCACAGCCCAAATCTGCATTAACGCAAACCAATTTCTCTCGTCTCGGCCACATATCAAACGAACTCTGAAAATTCGAGCACTTTTGAGAGAAAGAGTATCTGCTAATTCGAACCGCTTGCATCGTAACATCGCCACAATTCCTAGCTACTCTTAATTACAACGCAATGAATACTCTACCGAAGAATTTATAAAATATCAATCTTCAGTATACTACAATCCTAAAGCTTCGACTACGTCTTATCATTGCTCACTTTGCAATAATCCTATTTCTCTTGTCAGTCCACTTGTACCCCTTCCCCATAACTTGGCCCTGTACTGCAAACCCATACATCCGTGGAGAAACTTCTCATTCATATACACTGACCTAATATCATACTATATCCAAGGTGAAGAGAACATTGGTTAATGTATGATGCCAAGGTCAAACTATTGCTGTTCCTTAGCTGAGAGAAACGATTTACCAACGCTCTCCGCTTTCATATTCTTCATACTAAGACGAAACAGAAGTCGTAAAAGTTCTTGTTATATCTACTACTATTATTTAAAAATCAATCAACTTCATTTATATATGTAGTTTTCTGGCAAAACCAATTTTCTGTTCGCATTTCCTCTTTTCGATTCGAACCCCCAAAAACACTCTTGCTTGTTTCACTTTTATAATTCTATTCGCTCTTCCATCTATTTCTCCATCACCCCTTTCACAAACTTTATTTCTATTATTTATTTCTCTTATCATAGGTAATAACGCGGCAATTATCTCTCCTCTACTGCAACAAGCCGCGAATATACACCCAAATCCCAGCCCAATCAGATCATCTACCCCAACTGTTCCAAGATTTCAAAAATATCCAACCATCGATAAAATGTTCATTTCTCTCTAGAATCACAAAAATAAAATCTCCATTCAAGACATTACTTAGCAGAAATCACACATAGGTCTGCGCAATATGCTGTCCCCCTGCAATCTTAGCAAATCATAAATTAAAATCATTTTAATTAATATTAAAAAAACACTGGCAAATACAGGCATTTCTCTCCAAATGTAGCAGCGAAAATCATTAATCCAGGAAACCGACACACCATTAAACATCCTCAAAACCCCATCCTATGGGTATGATTCCATATATTTTGATAACAAACCAGCCAACCAACCACACATTACTAACTTTAATAAAAAGCAACATAATTTACCATAACTCTATGACCGACACAACAATCTTCATAAATGACCTCGTATTATATATCCAAATCTACAGGGCTTTCATTGTGTGATGGGAAAACAATAAAATTGCTGTTTGGAACCATTCAAAGACACCTGTTGGGAATTGTGGAGAGAAAGAATTGGAGAAGTAGGAATAAAAGGAAGTGGGAATAGGAAGGACAGCAACAGCAGAGATAATAGTGAGAAAAAGAGGGGTACAAATAAAATAATAATAATAATAATAATAATAATAATAATAATAATAATAATAATAATAATAATAATAATAATAATAATAATAATAATAATAACATGACAAACCGAATTTTACCTTATCACTAAACCAAATGGCCCTACTCTCGACAACGACCGTTCCTGTAGTCAGCTAACGCTAGAGATTTGAGAACATCCAAAAACTCGCACCGAGAACTGAAGCTGAAAAACAGCCCTTACCGAATTCCCGTGCACTTAGGTACAACACCTACACTAAAGTGTACAGAACAAGTATTAACTAACTAATATATAGAAACCTATATATATAGCGTACATGTACAATATTCAAAATTTAGATTAGTCATTTTTATAAATCTACATTGAGTATAATATTAGTTTATATATATTAATATATAATGGTATATATTATATCCTATTTAAGCATTTAAAAATGAATTAGCGTAAATCATTCCTTTCTACCACTAAGTAAAAACAAGGAAAAGTGGGAAATATGTTATGCTCAAAGAACCCGTTGAATATTCGCTCTAGCGGTCGCAAGGAACAAATGAGAAGATTTTTCGTCGCAAAAAAGAAAACAAATAAAAATTAATGTTAAGAATAAGGAGGCACAGGGCCTACAAGCGACCCAAGTAACCTTACTTTTCTTAGTATTACTCTATGAGATCCAAGCAGGTTAAAGATGATCTTCTATGGCGCCTACAAGCAAAGACCTCTGAGCCGAAAGAAACTCTGACGGTGGGACAAGGTTAATATGACGCCTTCAACTGGATTATCGTGAACGACTGAAATGACGTGAAACCCCCTAAGTTTAACCTCGAGGATGGCGTTTACGAAACCGAAGTGGAAGAGGATTTGACGATAGGGAAAGACACCGCATCCGACGTTGTGTATATGAGACCAGAAACAAAAGAATGAAGATGGCCTGGACCAACTGACAGGTGACTGAAAGCCATGTCGCTGCGAGTTAGTATATAGATTATATTAAAAATAAGAAAGCTAAAAATCATCACTCATAAAATAAGACCTAGGAATATCAATAGATACATGAATAGCTCCAATAGCTAACGATTAACCTATAAATACCGCTATACCTATACCTATTAACTCAGCTTATACCTATATATATAAAGAAAAAGATATGTATATATATAATATATAAAGTAAGTTACTATTATATATATATACACGTTATATATTATATTCATAATAATATATAAGTTAATATATATATATACCCAAATATAAATTCCAGAAAATAATAAAGGACCTTTGTAGTACATTGACAGTCCTTTTTAATTCAAAAACGTATCACAATAATTTAATTAAGATCAAAAATAAACGCAAATACGTTTTATTTAAACCAAATTAGAACGAGTCGCTGTGGCCTAAAATTCCTTACATTCTTTCTCGCAAATGCGACGCATAAGAATCCTGTTTGGCTTTGTACGTCTGCAACAACGGAAGTTTGACTCTTGCAAGTGCTTACACAAGACGCCCTCAGTACTCCTGCTTCGTAAACTGTTGAAGATGTTGCCTTCAAAAAAAAGTAGCAACGATGTGTTGTATAGGAAGAATGGTACGAGTCTCTACCCATCTCTTAACTTTCGTCAGAATTAATATACTAATTTAAATTTGCAATTCTAAGTAATTATACTATTAAGTACTATGATAAAATATATATAACATTATATAATAAAATTTATAAACTATATGTAAATATATTATAAGAAATTATTCCAGTAACGAAATTACTACTAAAAAAAAATAATAAACGCATAATCATATGTATATATTAATATTTACTTGTCTTAATATAAGAGCTGTTTCCAGCTTAGAGACAAAACTAATTTATGGTAATTCAGTAAATTTAATCCACCCACTCACCCTAAGCTATAAAGTATATGACATACAAATAATCATAACAGATTTACAATAGAAGAATACAATACCAGAGAAGTGCAAGTAAACTGATATAGTAATATATATATATATACATATACACTATTATATATATATAAAATAAACCCCCAAATATAAAGGAGGATAAAATATACTATAATATAAAATAAATATTTACCGATAACCATAAAAAATATATTATATACTAGAGAACGTATAATGATATTCCAGCCGGAATTTAATAAATTATTCTTATGAAATATACAGATAAAAAGAAATTAACATAACCAGTAATTAAAAGACCAACTTTTTGCGACCCCAAAAAGGCGTGTCAGCCGAAGATTTAACCAATGTGTAGGTGCTATAAACGTTTAAGTAATGATCTTAGAGGTAGTCCGCACTATTATTATTACTTTATACCGTTTGTATAATTAAATAATTATGCTTATCTAATAAAATATTAATGTATTGGATAAATAAAGCATCGAAAATATACACGCATGATAAAAGACTACCCGTATAATTTATAGCGAATAAGAACAAATTATTTAAAATGTGTTCCCATTAAGAACTTATTCCCCCTTTAGTTAAAGATTTGCCTAAACTACCAACCAGATATCGTTTATGGCAATATCACTTGATTAATTACTCATTATGAACCTTTATAATTTTGTCAATTATGTTTTATTATGTATTTTCTTTATCGGTACGAGTTTAATATTCCCTAGGTGTTTCGTATGAAGTTTCATGTAGAGTTTGATATTGAGCAGTGCTTTAGAATTTAAAAAGGTCCCCTATGGATCGAAAATTAAAGATAACCAGAATCCTTTTTCTTTATGAAACCTTTGGGGAATGTGTAATTACAAGCAGAAAGCCACACTTGGCGCAGATTGGCGACCTTGCCAGGGCAAATCGATAATCGTGATTCTTGAACAGCCGCACTTTGAGATGACAATGTCCGTGCCCTGGCCCGCAGCTATCTGCTCACCAAAACACCTCTATAGGTCAACTAGCGTTCGGAAACGCAATAGTAAGGAGAAAAGATATTAATTAGATAAAAAATTCTGATTTTCTACCACATACTCCCTTAAGATTTATATATATACTATATATTATATAATATATATATACTATAATTATTATATATATATATATAATGATATATTATATATATATAATATATATATATATATATTATAATATATATATATATATATAATTAGATACTATACATATATACCCATTAATCTTAAAAAGTAATTTAGCAAGAGATAGTTGGACTTAGAAATATGAACGAAATTGTGCAACGATACTTTGAAGCAAAAAAAAAATTTTTACAAACGATTGTTATTATTATTATTTCCTTCCGCGACCGTATTATTATATGAACATACTTACCGTATAATAGACAGTAAAAAAGAAAGACACATTCAAACCGTCTCCTTTCGTTGTCCCTATCGCATCAGGATGAGCATGACTAACTTAATACCTAAAAAATAAATCTCTAACACTCAATCTTACAAAGTATTTTAATACCTTATCTATACTATATTATATTATTATTCTTATTACTTTCGCATAATTAAAAGATAACCGAGAGCAATCCCGGGGATCAAGTCAGGATGGGCGCCTCTTCATATGTCAGTAATCCTCGTTTAAATGAACAAATAATTAAGCCATTCAATCAATAAGAATTAGACAACCCATATTACTGGTCGCTCGAAAAAATATCAACATTTAATTAACATCACGAGTCAACATTCAACTCGTCTCCAGTGTGTATCAATTTTATCGAATTTATAAATAATTAAAACTAATGTCAGTCACTTGTACAAGCAACCAAAAGAGATTTAAGTTAAAAGGAATTTAAATGGAGGGATAACGAGTCAAAGGGGAAGGCATAAATACTAATTCTCTTATATCCTCCACTTCCTCATTCTTTATTTCTTTCCCCTTTCTCCTGAACTCCGAAACTTGCGCTTAGTATCAGCTAATTATGAAAAAACAAAGCAGTGTGACACTCAGGAAAGATCAAGGAAGGGAATCAAGCCACTAGTCTCACAAAATAATTTCGTTCAGGTGGACAATATAAATGAACAGCGAGAATGTGCTATAACAAATCCGAAAAAGCGGGTCGAGTCACCGAAGAAATCGAACTTTGCCGAGAGACCGAACTGAGTCGATTGGCACGAACAATTTATATAAAACATTCATTCATATTCAAATCCGCACAAACGCTACAGACGTTAGCGCCTTATTGGAAACGTGAATAAACTTAAAAACTTCACCTTCTTTCTTCTTCTTCCTTACTTCTTCTTTCATCGCTTATTAATTATTATACTATATAAAATAATAATATATATACTATATATATATATATATATATAATATAATATATATATATATATATATATATATAAATATATAAGGTCTCAAATAACTAAAAAAGCCAAAATATCAGAAAAGACGCCATTCATGTTATAAATATTAACACTTGTGCATGCAGTGTGTTCTAACCGACATAAGGCTTATGGAACAAATGATATTTTTAAAAATACCTGGAAGAAAATCCATACGCGCGGGGTAGAATTTAAGAAAATTAATTGTTAAATGTATATATAATATATAATATGGAGACCGATATAAATAATACGATATACTATAGTATACGTAATATAGCTATATACTATATATAGTACGAGCTAGCAGATGCGCCTACCCCCAACTATAAGCTAAATAGATAATTATCAGTATCACTAAAAACGTATATATATAACCCTAGTGAGGAACACAAATATAAATAACCCCTACATTCTTTTAATCAGGATAGCCTGAGAAAGCCCCAGTCCCAAACGCTAATTGAAAGATTAAGCGGATAATTTTAAATATAAAGCGCCTATATGAGTATATAGAAATATATATATAATAAAGTAGAAAATAATAATTATAGTTAGTCTTATATCACTAAATAGTTAATAAATAATTATTAATTTAACATTTACTATATTTTATTTTATATATATAAATATTAAAAATTTTATTTATCATAACTCAGATAATTACATTTTCTTATATAAATAAAGGAAACAACCATGTTGGAGTGTGGAACAAAACAGAAAAAAATTTTAATTAAAATTTTCGGTATATAAAACACCTCATTAGTGAAATAACATCTCATAGTAGAAGTAAAAAGAAAGCCACCTTGCTGTACTCTAAGAAACATACTTTCATAGACCAGGTGAATGGACAGTAGTAGTCACAGAGCGCAGAAGTCAACATTTTTTGATTTTGTCACTTATAGCAAACCTGAAAATGTGGAAAACATCAATCAAACATCGCATGCACCACTTATTGTCCAGAATTGAGGCCTCAATTACTATATAGGCTTCAATATATACTACTATATACTATACATGTAAGCGAAACCCCTATTTACCTACAAAGTGATTATCTGAAAAATATAGTAATACTTAACATTTAATCAGGGCTATATACTATATATATTATATATATATATATATATATATTATAAATCGTGCGGCCTATAATATATGAGGTTATAGATATTATTACCAATAATATAAATCAAGTATTACCTATAATATAGTCATAAACTAGGTCTATTTATATCGAAATAAATATATAATAAATTGATATTTATCTTAAAAGGCACTCCCACCCTCGCAAACCTATACATATTTACGGAGTTACCTAAGGTGTCCTTTCCTAGGTATACAAAACCTATACACTCACCCTCTCTCTATATCTAATAACAACTTCATAGATAATATGATACATTATTCTAATGGGAACACTAATATGAGTAGTTCTCAGCCGAAAACGACCAGAAGTGAAACGCAGGCCGAACTAGTTATCACGAACGGCCTAAAATCACACACATATCAAATGAAGCTATAGGATTTTAACAATTCAGCTGCGAAATAAACTGCCAGCCCACATCTTATTTCAACAATAGCGTCGCAACTGGATCAGTCACGTCTCTTGGGTTTCTTTATATCCTCATACTTCTCTTCTTTATTCCTGGCGGTGGCCATCGCAAGTGCACCCACGCCGCTAGTGCTAATGGCTAACCGTCCTTCCTAATCAGAGACG
>JABUQX010121572.1:0-10527 GCA_015478945.1 Trachelipus rathkii | reverse complement strand
TGAAAAAGCAGAACACTGGCACATTAGTTAATGTTTAATTATAAATTTTGCCAAGAAATTTTGGGACAACTCCCTACAAATAGTACTATAAATGACTAGTTTTCCACTACTGGTTTTTGTTTCCTTAAATGTTACGAAATGCATATATATATATATATATATACAAACTATATATATATATATATATATATATATATATATATATATATATATACCGTATATATATATATATATATATATATATATATATATATATATATATATATATATATAGTATATATATATATATATATATAAACTGCGTATTAAAGATTTGCTTCTGCAGACATAAAAAGTGATTTATGAAGAATGAAATTTTATAATAATTAAAAATATTTAATATGAACATGTCACCTTGCCAAAATGTCAGACTTAGAAAATAATCGCCTTGGCAAGATGCTGAGCATAGTAAATATGGCTACCCTAAAAACTGACTACCATCATAAAGATAAAATCTGGCAACAGATCCCGATTGTGGAACGACTATGAAAACCTTTCTCAATGTTAATTATGGCACTCATCAAAACTGGCAACCATTATAAAAGTTGACAAAATCTGGCAACTTTTAACTTAATTTAACCTTAAGTTGAACGACAACCAAAGAATTTCTCAATAATTTCGAAAGCAATTTCGCATTTTCAAATCAAATAATAATTAATTTAAGATTTTTAAATTATGTAGCCTCGTTTTAAAAGTTTGCAACGCAAATATATATATATATATATATATATATATATATATATATATATATATATATATATATATATTCTATATATATATATATATAACATATATATATATATATATAATATATACACTATATATATATATATATATATATATATATATATGCAGTATATATTATAGGGGTGTAGGGTTTCGTGAGTAAAAAAAGAAAAAAGGATAGAAGACAAATAAAAAAAGAAAAAGGAAGAAGAAGAAGAAGAAGAAGAAGAAGAAGAAGAAGAAGAAGAAGAAGAAGAAGAAGAAGAAGAAGAAGAAGAAGAAGAAGAAGAAGGAGAAGAAGAAGAAGAAGAAGAAGAAGAAGAAGAAGAAGAAGTAGTAGTAGTAGTAGTAGTAGTAGTAGTAGTAGTAGTAGTAGTAGTAGTAGTAGTAGTAGCAGTAGTTCATAACAAATAAGAAATTCAAATGACATCGAACGTCTTCAACATCTTATATTTATTGCTACCATCTCACATTTGCTTCCCTGTAATATATTTTAGTTAGGTGATAAAACCCCTGGAATGGATATAATGGATCGAGTGTTTTAGATTGCACGCAAACAAAGCGAATCAAGCTCAACCAGGGCTTGATGTGGAAGTTATTATTGTAATTAACATCAAATGACATTGCAATCAGACTTGCTATAATTATCTACAATGGTAAATCTTTTTAACGTCGTCTTCTTCTTAAACACTGAACTAAAATGGGAAAATAATCATAATAAGATTGCAGCTAAATTAAGAGAACTAATGACTGAACGTAGATGCTAATAAGAAACGTAACATTTATGAACATACGAAACGTTTAAATTATAATATATATATATATATATATATATATATATATATATATATATATATATATATATATATATATATATATATATATATATATATATATATATATATATATATATATATATATATATATATATATTAAACAATCCTTTAAATCACATAGTACTAATTACTTCTTTAACTTATTTGACGGTAAAGTAAAGGAAGACTACCAAACACAGTAAGATTTGGTGTATCTCATTAGGCAGGTGGGGGAGGGTAGGGGTCGGTGAGGCGGGAAAGACCTCTATCTATTAGACCATAGAAAGGGTAGCAAAATCTTTAAGCAAATGGCAAAGACACGCACAAAACAAATACTAATTTCCCCAACCATGTATTATGAGAACCTCCCTTAAACTAATTTTCCAAGGTTGCACAAAAGTTACCACTGTCCGACCAAGGTGTGATATTTATTATTATTATGCTTCATAGTAAATAATTCAACATTGTTGTGAATAGTGTGAATCGTCAGCTGTGTTTGCCCTGTACTAAGAATTTATTCATTTAAAACTAAGAATATTGCTTTAGAACAATACTTGGATGAAGTTCATACAAGTATTGTTCTAAAGCAATATCCTTAGTTTTAAATGAATAAATTCTTAGTACAGGGCAAACACAGCTTACGATTCACACTATTCACAACAATGTTGAATTATTTTTCCATTAAATTTGAAGATCCGGACTTGAGAATTTTACCAACCATCAATGTGTATCTAACTTTAGATATGTTGTTTACATTAATAAATGTGTACCTAGCTTTAGATATTTTGTCTACATTCTAAACCATCGAAACTGTCTAAGGTTTTTTTAAGTACAAATTATTCTCCATATAAAAAAAAATCAAGCTATAATAATAATAATAATAATAATAATAATAATAATAATAATAATAATAATAATAATAATAATAATAATAATAATAATAATAATAATAATATAGAAAGCAAAGTAGGTTAATCCAATAATACGAAGAATCACTTGAGATTTGGAAGAGGTCTTCAAAATTATAGAGAAATTCTTAATATTATCAATAAAATATTAAACTTATATATACTATCTTCAAATAGGAAAGGGTTTTTAATAAAAAAAAACGATAATAATAATAATAATAATAATAATAATAATAATAATAATAATAATAATAATAATAATAATAATATGAAAAGAATAAAATAAATATGACAGTTTGGTTCCATTTATTTTAGGTAGCAGGTTTCTATACTATTGTTCGAGATGTATTTTATAACATTTCGCGGCTTATCCGTAGATTAATTTCTAAATATTTGGAGATTATACAATTCAATTATACAATCTACAAGCGCTCCTTCTCGAGGTCAACGCTCTATATTTTTTTCGTTCATTCTAATGTACGTTTCTTTCAGTAGGTCAATTATTAACTAAGATATCATTCTCACCAAACATTGGCTATCGACATTAATTTCCGCTTGGTGAAAAACCGGCTTCCAAAAAATATTAGTTTCTCAAGCACTTTTGCATACTCACGCAGAGCTACGAATTTCTCAGACGCAAATTACTAGTAACCAAAACTAGTCATATTGAACACGTTTTTTTTTTATCCATAATGACCTTTAAAAATATATTAATAGTTAAATAAAAATTACAAAAATAAATAATGTATAAATACAATAGAAAAGAAATAAACAGTTAAATCAATAAAAAAACGTTTGAAAAATAAATGAATAATTTTATATAATGTTAATTTATAATGAATTAATCTTCATTAATTCCTTACATAATATATATATTATATAGTATATATAATATTAATAAATATATAATATATATATATATTATTATATATATAATTATATATATATATATAACTATATATATATAATAATATATATATATATATATATATATATATATAAACACTTTTAATAACTTTCTTAATCCATCAATTTATGTATTTATTAATAAGATTAATTTATTATTATTATCATTATTATTATTATTATTATATTATTATTATTATTATTATTATTATTATTGGCGAAATAGTTATTTCGCAAGAGAGCATCATGATGAATAAGTTAATTAGCGCTTCATAAATATTTAAATTTAGAAGAAAGAAATTGAGATAGGGTTTTTGAAAGCTTCACAGGTTTCTCATTTTTTGACATTTCTAACATGTACGTACAAAGGACAATCAGGAAACTTCGGAGCGGCTCCAATGAGCCTGCTCCGGAGTTCAAAGGATCCTTTGTTCAAGGTTTTGGAGCACTTCGATATCTTAAGCTCCGGTTTCTCGGAGCCAAAAGAAAATTCACGGTAATTCTGCCCCCCCCCCCTTGATTGCCCATCATTGTACGAATGAATATAATATAATATATATATATATATATATATAATATATATATATATAATATATATATATAATATTATATATAAATAATAAATATATATAATTATATATATAATAATATTATATATATATATATATATATATTATATCCACAGATGGGCAAAGGCCTACCTAATTCCACCGGAGTTAGGTAAAGCAGGAATCCAAGGCCAAATCAAAGGCCGACATGCCCCGATATATACTGCGTTTAAAAGTGTGCACGTCAAAGAATTGAAAAAATAGGAGGGAGTGGGTTTCCAGACTTTACCGGAGTACCGGAAGAGTACATGCAAGATTGAACAAAATGGTTAAGTCTGTGGTGAGAGAGTTGGACAGAGGAAGGATGCGACTTTGTGGAAGGGCATGTCGCTCGAGCTCCCCTCATAGGAGAAGATACTCGACTTGAGAGTTCAGAAGAGCTGTTTCCATTGAGAGAGATAGAGAGAGAGAGAGAGAGAGAGATGAGGAGGATGAGATGAGAGAGAGATGAGAGAGAGAGGAGAGAGAGAGAGAGAGAGAGAGAGAGAGAGAGAGAGTTCAGAAGAGCAGTGTCCTTTGCAATAGCAATAGTATAAGGAGTGATGCAACCGTTCGACTGCTTGAAACAGATTGGAGAGAGTTAGTGAGAGTGTGAGAGTTAACTAGACGAAAAGTCCTAGACTGCACTTTATCAAGAAAAACAGTACGTGTGGAACCTACCCAGATATGTAATACATTCTCTAAACAAGGGAGAACAACGCTCCTACAGAAAGGAAGCAACTACGGTGGTGGGAAGAAGTTTCGAGAGTGCTTCAGAAACACTCAGACCTCTTTGAAGCTTGCTTAGAAAGAGAAATAATTTGATCCTTATAATTAAGATCACGAGAAAAGGAAACGTCAAAAATATTAGAACAAAGGAAGACGAGGTTGTGGTGGTGTTGTGTCGTGTGTCGTTGTGTGTGGTGTGGTGTGATTGTGTGGTGTGATATTGTTGTGTGTTTCTCGAGAGAAGTTAATTATAGTTGTGCGGAATACTTTGAGAGATAGAAATTGTGATAGATAGATAGATGAATTGTGTCTATGAGGAATTGAAAAATACTATGTGTTCAGGTTATGATAAAATGCTCTAAGTCACAATACCATAACAAGCCATTTCTCTCTTCTTGTGCCTGACACAAAAAAAAAAAGTGTATTTAATTATCATTTCAGATGTCAAATTTTATGAGAGTGGTGTGAGTGTGAAAAACTCTTTAAAACAAAAGTCAATCTTATTTTTATCTTACATAGTATACCTTCCAGTGAAAATTAACTAATGAGGCCGCCAATAAATTTGATTTTTTTTTTTACAGATACGCGAGTGATGTGAAAACTACGTTAAAAAAAGATACAGATGAAGGTAGTCATGAATAGAATACATGATACACTTAAATGTAACTTTGATTTATACTGTCTCGATCTTGAATGTTCAGTCAAAAGTGATTATTTGAGCAATTGTTTTTCAAATTAGTGACGTGAATTATATCATTAGCTATAATTTATATAGTAATGATACTATATAGGTATTTTATATATATTTATATATGTCAGGATAGAGTAATGATAAACACTTTTTATAGACTATCTATTATAGTTTTTAGTCAATATTAAAGTAAAATAAAATAATTGTATATAAATATTGAATTTGTATGAATAATTATGTCTATATAACTACTAGATACTGTATCATATATAAGTATAAGTATATTTTAGCTAGAAACAGTTAAGTATAATGAGAACGAGAAAAAGTGTGATTTTAAAAGATAGATGAGCAAAACTGGTACGGTACTTATCCGATTCGCCAGAGTTAGAGTTACTACAAGAAATGTATATATTGAGTCTCTATGAAAACTTGATTATAGTGATAAATTGTATGTACGACCAACGAAAAAATATCTCCAGGAAAAATATGAATTGTAAGTTGCGCACTTCGTACTGGAAAATCAATCCTGGTATACATTCAGGTGTAGTAGACAGAAAGCATTTTAGGATAACCTTCTCACGTGTAGAATTAATCAGTGTTGACTGGTTTAATCGATTTTCTTCTTTGGAATTACCTATCTAAATTAATTGAATTTAGCTATATTATGAGGGTCGAATATTTGCTAATAATGCATTCAGCAATCTAGGTTGCTCACCGGTGTAATCTAACTATCAAATGATCCGCTGATCAGATGAAATCGTCATAGAACTACTGTACAACAGAATAAACACTTTTAGCATGAGAAAAAGCTACCGTACAGGATAAGTATAATCTACATAACTTATGACTATGAAATTTAAGAGTTATAATCCTAGATTGTCAATCCAAACTGTAGAGAGGCAAGGTGACTATTTTATGTGTTCTAGTTAGCATACCAATTGTAATTAATTTTGTTTTAACTAGAATGAAGTCACACCGTATGCATACTTAATTTTTTGTTTTCACGTTATGGTAGAGCAAACTGATTTTACTACTAAGTTTCTCTTAACCACAGTGTGTTAATTCCGCTGTATTACTTCCCAGATCTCAAAACACCCATGTGCTGCTTATTTATGCGTGCCGAGCACATTTCTACTCATAAATGCTCTATCTCACAATTAGGTGTGGTGGAGGGGCGGTCATTAACAGCACAATACCGAGAATGATTCATTACGGAAATGTACATCAGTTAAAGATACCGAGTAGCAAAGATATACCCGTCAGACATGTATATACAGCCAATAGTTTATAGAAAGAGACTAAAATAAAAATGAGTATAATGTAGCGGAGATGAGAAGAATACCTGAGTTAGAGAAAATTGAATGACTATAAAGATCTTACCTTTTACCGAGTGTATAATAGTGAATAGAGTGAATAATAATAATAAATAAGAAATAATTTTAATAAGTGAAATGAATAAGAGATAATAAGCTAATAAGTAAGAATAATGAGATAATAATAATTAAGAGATAGAGAAATAATAATAATAATAATAATAATAATGAAAGTAATAATATAATAGAATAATGTGAGAGAAGAGAGTAAATAGAGTGAAGTAGAGATGAAATATAACTCAAATAAATCATTGTAATTAAAATTGAAGAGAAATTTGAGAGAAGAGAAATAAGAGAAGAGAAAGATAAAGATAGAGATGAAGTAGAAGAGAGGAGAATAGAGAGAATAGATGAGAGATAGAGATGAGAGAGATATAGAGATAGATAAATAGATATAGATACGGAGAGGAGAGAGAGAGACGAGAAATAAAACGAGGAGGAGAGATAGAGTGAGAGATGAAGAGAGAGAGAAGAGAGTGAGAGAGTTTCTTACGAAAGGCAAACTGGTACGATCTGAGAATTAGATTCGATGAATTGATATGTTTCCTAAATTATATACTCTGTATGGAGGTGATAATATTCAAAAACTTTAGAATATAACAGAGTAGTTAAAACATATAGAAATATAAGTTAAAAAGGTTATGAGTAGAATAGGTGGCAACTTCTTCAGGCACAGAATTGATAGAAGCTTATGTTTTACTATGCAAAGAAGGGTAAAAGCGAGGTGGAAACACTATAGTAACGAAATAGTTTTACCAATAGTGACTGTAGTTTGCCAAGATTATCATAACAGCGAAAGATTTATATAAAGAGAGACCCAAAATCAAATTAAATATCATAGTCAGTGTAACACATTCTGACCTTTTCTAAATGCTTAACATCCTTTAGAAAAAAATTACGATCGTTAAGCATTAAAGGCTTTATGGAAGGAGTTAAGGAGGTAGGAAATTGAAGCTTCAGATTCGCTTAGTCAGAGTATGAAGTTATAGATATGACAGATTGTGTCCTAAGTAGATCAGCGCGTCAGACAGAGGTTCAGCGCTATTTAGCATGAACGGAGTACAAATGATAGCATACAGGCGACCATTGGTCGCCATCGCTGTAATAGTATTACTTAGAGAGGCTTATAGTAGTGGAAAGTCTAACACACAAGATAAAGTTGTACATTTCTGTATTGACCAAAGTCAAGAGCTCTATTGTATGCCGTTCGAATTAAAATGAACCAGAAAGATCGTTGCATTTGGGTAAGGAAAATATAATTATTATTAAAAATATCGAAGAAGTACATTTTAGGGATGGTGACAAGCTCTTTATTAAGAGGCTCTACATGCGCGTTGACTTCGAGATATCCTGAGCGAGTTATGAGTCGGACAAACGTTTATATTACCTGAAAGAAAGGTTCGTCCCTGCAGCGGATAGCACGAAAATCAACAGAGTTAAACCAATGTTTATGTTTAAGTTTAAGTTGAAGGGAAAGTAAATATGGAAAGTACGCTTACGGCCTTCATGCATAAGTAATGCACTTCTCTGCGCAATGACGATTCCTTCTCACACTATCCACGAGGCCGCCATCCTCCACGCGGAAAACACATTCTCTACCATTCCATGGGCACAGCAAAGAACTATACCCGACCGCCCAAAGTCCCCACCGCCAACAGTCAACATCTGAATAAATAACCAAATAACATGCGCAAGCACAAGAAAAAGGCATCTACCTCACCATCTAAGAGAGAGTCATTCTTGTGCGATAAGAATTGAAGACATATAAGATGAGATACAGAGATGAAGAAAGATGATCGGAGGAATCCAGAGGAGGAAAGCGTTTAACAGAAATAAGGAAAGTTAAGGGCTTCATCTCGAAGACTAGATCAAGGATACGAGTAGAGAAGTTTTCCAACTACTGCAAGTATCTATTCTAAGATATGAAGAATATGGTATATGAGCAGTTAATGCCATGCTGTATAAAATGAGAACCAGAGAAAAGAAATTGGCGGTGGCGAACATTGAAATCACCAAAAATGGTGATTTCCGAGAATAGAGAAGATTGTGCTCTATTAAGAGTTAAGATAGACAACTCTAGTCACCTTAAGATAGTCAAGATTAACTCTATTAAGAGTTAATATAGTAAAGATAATAAAAAAAATTTAGAACAGTCAGTAGAGTTAAGATATAAATAGAGAAAGAACGAAAGAAGGAAGAGTGAGGATAGCCCTGATGACATGAGCAGTTCAAAAGCCAATTGTTCAGTTGACGTGAGTGAAAATTCAGAAGTCGTAACATATCAAAGTTTAAAACCACGAAAACAGATCACATCGTAGCGCAACATCCTCCTCTGGCTGAAAATAGAGGATAGAGACAGTAGGAGGATCCATAGTGGGTTTTGCTGTCGAAGTACTCAAGCGCCTGAGCTTCGATTAAGAACAAGAGATGAAGTGTAGACAAAGTGGAAGTCAGATTTAGCAACACCAAAGTTGCAGACATTAATGAAGAAAAATAACCGTGCACCAGAACAGACAGGCAATTCTGTGATGGCATTAACAATCCCTCCCCCCCCCCACCAGAGGCCGTAAACTCCCAAGTGGTGATGGAGAAGAGTGGGTGGATGAAGGGTTATCTTCTGGGAATCCGCCTCTCTTTAGGCTCTCACTGAAGCTTAGTTGTGGTGAAGCCATTTGATGAGTTAGTTTTCTAAAGTGACTGTACCGTCAGCAATTAATGCATAGTGTTCTATGGATTTGATAATTGAAAGGAGAGCCTATCCGTCGTGTAAAGATTTGGAGGGCAAATTGTGGAGCCTATCGAACGCGGAATGGGCGAGAACTACTTGGACACTCTGGAGTAGACTCCAACTTAGATATACCCAAGTCACTTCCGTAAATCCTTATGGGGGATCATCTCATTCCTTCGAAAGCACTACGTCCTCCCCATATAATATATACAGTGATATATCTAGCCAATTAAGCGAATTATTGGTGATTATTAATTATCGTACATATATATATACGTCAAAATACTATAGTATATTATAATATTTATATAATATATATAAAGGTATATTGTTTTTATTTAGTGTTTTATTAGATAATGTTATTATATATGATATATATATATATATATAATATATATATATATAGGTAAATATAAATATGCCTGAGAAAAAATATAGTATGATATATATTATAGTATATGATATATAGTTTTCAAGATAAAAAAAGTAAAAATCGGCAATTCCAATCAAAAAAATGAAGTGGTATGGTCATAAAGTTTTGTAACAAATTTTTTTTTTTTAGAGTACAACAAAAATAGTCCGAAAAAACGTGCCGCATTAGCCAGAAATTTATATACTTTTCAAGGCTGTAACGAGTGTCGTGATTCTAAGTTTAATTCCGTGATACGTATTTTGTCTATGCCCCCTTCACGCATAACAGATATTTCAATATTTGTGAGAAAATGGGGGAAAAAATATAATTCAATGAAGGTGTGTTCTACATACGACTAAGAAAATATATTAAATACAATAGTAACCTATCGTAGCTATATCATATCATATATAGTATTATATTATTATAATAAGATATATATAATAAAATGATCTACTAATAAGACGATTATTACATTTTAAACTTCGAAGAATGAAAAGAGAAAAGTATTTTACTAATATAATGATATCTTTTAGCACATCCTAGGTATACATATGTAGTAGTAGTTGTATCGTTACTGTGGTTGTGTTTTATATATATATATATATATATA
>JABUQX010121571.1:17500-22500 GCA_015478945.1 Trachelipus rathkii | reverse complement strand
ATTTAAACAAAATTAACATATAAAAATTAACATGATAATAAAGCAACATGTGGCAACTCTTCTTCTTCTATTGGAGTTTTAGTTAACACGTCACACTGCATGCTGGACGATTATAATCAGCGATTTTTCGATATCTGTCTTTTTATGTAACATCCTTTTAAAGGAGAGCCGAATAACGTTGTTTATACAATATATCGTAATCGCGGCAATTTTAATTAACAACACGTATCATAGTTGCTTCATACCTAAAACTAAACATCGATTACTTTTAAAGACAAATATCGAATTTTTCAGAATCCCATAATCTCAACTGGAACTGGAACTAAAGATGAAAATGAAGAAATTATATATATAGCATATATATATATATATATATATATATATATATTATTATTATATTATTATATATTATTATTATTATTATTACATATTATTATATATATTATTATATTATTATTATATTATTATTATTATTATTATTATTATTATTATCCTACATATTATTATTATTATTATTATTATTATATTATTATTATTATTATTATTATTATTATTATTATTATATATTATATATATTATATATTACATATATTATTATTATTATTATTATTATTATTATTATTATTATTATTATTATTATTATATTATTATTATTTAAGATTTCTAATTTTTTACATGCTACATATACATATATATTTTTATACAACTCTTATTATAATGGTATTAAATTGGAGAGTAATATATTAAATTTATGAGCATTTTTTTTATATTAATACATTTTTATTATTATTATTATTCTTATTAATCGTTATTATAAATATATATATATAAATATGTTATATTATCATTAGACTTATATATAAATATACTGAGCATATATATATATATATATATATATATATATATATATAGTATAAATATATATATTTATATATATATATATATATATATATATATATATATATATATATATATATATATATATGTGTGTGTGTGTGTGTGTGTGTGTGTGTGTGTGTATGTGTGTGTGTGTGTGTTTCTATGTATGGGTATAGTGGGTGTGTGTGTGTGGGTGTGTGTGTGTGGGTGTGTGTGGGTGTGGGTGTTTGCTGCAAACTGTAGCAAAGAAGAGTGGTCAATATTTTATATATATTTAAATATTTTATAATCAACGTCAAACAGTGGATTATTTTGGGTAAAGCTGGATTTCCAATTATGATAATTAAATAAATTAAATATGATAATTGAATGTCGATTTCTAATGTAAATATGATGATAATAATAATAATAACATAAGAGTCGGAGTAAATGCTATTTTTGCCTGTAAAAATTCAGCAAGAATTAATCTTATAAACAAGGTAATGCGTCTAAAGGTCATTACTTACCCGCAGGTGTTTTCAAAGACAGGAAATGACGCATATCGCGGAGAGTCTCTCTCTAAAAACTCATATTGTTCTTCTGATATTATATATATATATATATATATATATATATATATATATATATATATATATATATATATATATATATATATATATATATATATATATATATATAATATATATATATATATATATATATATATATATATATATATATATATATATATATATGTTATATATATATATATATATATATATATATATATATATATATATATATATATACAAAGTGTGGCTGCTTTTCGTGAGCCGTGGTGGGTCCTGTACATTGACTCAAAAAAAAATTGTACATTGACTCAATATATATATATATATATATATATATATATATATATATATATATAGTATATATATATAGCATATATATATATATATATATATGTTATTATATATATATATATGGTCAGCATCCCGAAAGATGTAACTTTAAAACTATAACAGCTACAGGAAAATAAATATCATTTTATTAATCAGGAGACATTTTTAACCATGAAATAAAAAAGAAAAATAACGCTTTTAAAAATTTAAAATTGTTAAAATTGTTGGAAAAATATAATAAATACCGTTTTTTTAGAATACGAAGAAGCTCGAGTACTCGAGGGAGCACGCAAAGGTGCCAAATGTTGAATTTTTTCTTTTATAACTAAAGGATACCCAACCGTAAATAACAAAATGGACAGAGTCGGGGTTTCGGCGCCTAGCGGGGGACGACGGGGGACCTTTGTCTCCCTCTGTCCCTCCGGTCGGCTCGAACCCCTGTGCGAAATAAAAGAAAAAAACATTTTCTCCAGAGCAAATAAAACAAAACACTATTTGGTAACTCTTGCTCTCGTATTACCGCAGGAATGGAAGGTTGATGAGAGCTTACGATGCCAGACCAAAGATTATACTAATATTTAAGGTGTTATTAATAAATATTAGAATAAAATAATTTTTTTAAGTTCCATCGATGAAATTACTTGCTGAAATCAAAAATATTATTTATTTTCCTGTAACTTATAGTTTTAAAGTTACATGCATGTGACTTTCGGGATGTTGGCCATATATATATATATATATATATATATATATATATATATATATGAGTATAGATATATATATATATATATATATATATATATATATATATATATATATTCATATATATTTAATAGTGATGCACCGGAGAGTAATTTTGGCCGGAGGCCGGAGAGCCGGAGGCCGGAGAATGAAAATTTTAATTCCGGCCGGAGGCCGGAGTCTCCGGCCGGAGAATGAAATTCATTTATACTTACCTTATATATATATATATATATATATATATATATATATATATATATATATATATATATATATATATTTTTTTTTTTTTTTTATTATTATATTATATATATATATATATATATATATATATATATATATATTATATATATATATATATTATATAGGGAGATATATATATATATATATATATATATTATATATATATATATATATATATATATATATATATATATATATATATATATATATATATATATATATATATATATATATATATATATATATATATATATTTTATTTTTTTTATTGATTTTATATAAAATATAAAGAAGATTCAGTAATTGATTTGAAATGATAATATAGCGTTATTATTTGGGATAGTCTCAAGATTAAAGTAAGCGAAAACTAATAAAGCCATCCTACATTACTATCAAGAGGAAACCCAAAGAAAGGTTCAAAATATTATAGCACAAAACCTTTACTGGATCATCTTGAAAAGAAACATAAAACCACATATTTGAAGATAAAAGAAATATCTGAATCTTCAAGAGGAAAGGTGGCCGAAAAAAGAAAACATGATATCACAGACACAGCAGATGATGATCCATGTCCATCCATATCATCAACTTCTACCTCTAGTAAAAAAGATTTCTTCAGCCTACACTGTTTGAAATAACTGATAAAACAAAGATTTGGGACATTAATGATAGAAAAGCACAGAAATTCATTTCAAAATTGGGGAAATGATTGCTGTGGACAATCTGCCATTTTCTTTTGTAGAAGACATTGGATTTAAGAGATTAATAAATCACGTATGTCCACAATATAATATTCCATCAAGGTGGTACTTTTCAGAAGAGATTATCACAACAATATATAAAAGGGTAAAGAACAAAATAACACTTCAGCTGCAAGAAATTCAAGCAATATCATTAACATCAGATATTTGGACTTGCTCATATAACAATGAAAGCTTTATAAGTATGTCAGGGCATTGGATCTCAAAGGAAGAGTGAAACATTACAAATCAGTAGTTTTAGTGCTTCTCATTCTGCAGAAAATATATGTCTAAAAAGTGAGGAAATACTTAAGAGCTGGGATTTAAAAAAAGAAAATATTCATGTTGTCCTAACAGATAATGCACCAAACATTACAAAAGGTATGAGAGCGATAGGTGTTATAAATGAGACATGTTTTATTCATTCCTTACAGCTAGTAAGTAATACATGATGCTATATTTTCTCAAAAATCAATTAAAGATTTAATTACTTTATGTAGGAAAATTGTAGGTCATTTTAGTAGATCACCAATTGCTACAACTAAGTTAACTGAAATTCAAAAATCTCAAAATTTGCCAATACACAAGCTTATCCAAGATGTGGAAACAAGATGGAATTCATCATATTATATGCTGCAAAGGATCATAGAGCAAAAAATTGCAATTACTATATATTCTTCAAATTCGAAAAACAATCTAGAAATCTTAAATGCAAATCACTGGAAGCTAATGGAGAATATAATTAGATTGCTACAACCATTTGAAGAATTAACTAAAAGAGCGAGTGATGATGATGTAGATTTATCTTTTGTAATACCTGCAGTTAATGCATTGCAAAAACTTGGAAGGATAGCGGTGTAAAAACTATGAAAGATGAACTTTTAAATTCTGTTACTGAACGTTTTGGTACCATTAAAGAGAAGAAACTTTATGTACTTGCAACAGTTCTAAATCCACAATACAAATTAGCTCCCTTTGATATTATTGATCAGAATAAAATAAAATTTATGCTCAAAGAAGAAGCAAAACTTTTTATAAAAGTTAAAGAGAATATTACATTAAGTTCAGATTCTGATGAACAAAATGATGATCAAAATGATCAGTCTCACACAGATTCACATGAAGAATCTGAAAATGAAACGGCAGATATTGAGAAGGAAACACATTCAATTTTCTGGAAGTGCTTTGATGACATGCTACAAGAAAAATCGTCAGAAGAAAATGAAGAATATTCAGATATAATCAAACCAAGTGGAACTGATCAAAGGAGAAAAAGTTAAAATGCAAACGTAGAAGCAGCAGTGAGAGAAAACAACATGAATTAGAAAATACTATTCAAACTACTGTGGATAAATATTTTGCAGCACCACTTATGGAACGAAAATCGGATGCTGATCCACTGTTATGGTGGAAAGAAAGAAAAGCTCTTTATCCTGATTGCATCTTACCTGAATTAGCTAGGAAATATCTCTCTGCTCCACCTTCAAGTGTATTTAGCGAGAGAATGTTTAGCCAAG
>JABUQX010121571.1:0-10000 GCA_015478945.1 Trachelipus rathkii | reverse complement strand
GCCAGAAAGACAAGTAACGGGATTACGGATGGAAACGTCATCTGGAGCAGCGAAGTGGGTCGACTGAGATTTGCATTCGAAGGAGAATCCAACGAGGAACGAAAAACGGGGGTTGATGTTACTAGGTGCAGCTAAAGGCCGGGGCTGTTTGTAAGTGTGTTTTTATTAGCTATAATAATTGGGAAATGGAATTTGATACACTAGGAAGGTAAATATATAACTTAAAGGTTTGTGAAAAATTATTACGGATTTTATAGTGAGAACAAGTTAACTCAGGTTGCTATGTGAAGCGAAAAATTACCTTCTAAGAAAATTAATAACTGTCTTCGGATAGATTTGGTTTTTATTGGTATATATTTTATTAACAAATTGAATTTTTTTACAAGGTTGAAGTGAAGATGGGAAAAGGCATTTTATTATTTAAGTTGTGTGCAAATATATATTAGAAAACGAATTGCGTATATTTTAACTCCTTCTCCATATTGTTGCAAGTATAAGGGTGATAATAAGGTTATAGCATTGAAAGAAAAGAGAAAAAAAACAAACAACAGAATAAGTAGGATCCGCAACATTTGGTGGCCTCGTAGGTCTTTTGGGACTTACCCTTGCAATAGTGGAGAAAGGAGGGGGAGAAAAAGAATTTTTTTTTTTTGAGTTTTTTATTTGATATTTTTCGGGTTTATTTAAGGTTCAATCTTTTTAAGTTTGTTACAAACAAACTTGAGAAGGAAAGGAATGTAGGAATATGTAGGAATGTATTATTATTAAGAGAACGACCAACTAAATTTATTAAAACAAAAGGTAGGTTTAGACTTAAATTTTTAAAAAAAAGTTCAGATCAGATTTCGGAAGACAGCTGGGAGTCTTGAAAAGAGGTTGAAGTTGTTCAAAGTACAATGGGCGAGCAGAGATCATATTTCGGAAGACAACTGAGAATATTGGAAGAAAAAGATCAAAGTCGTTTAAATCAATTTAATTAGCCAGGCAAGGAAAGTTTGTGAAACCCGAAGAATAATCGGGGGCGAGCCTAGAGCTGGTAGCCGGTACATCAAGCTTTGTTATAGGAAATCTGCGGGATCGACTCGTGCAAGTTGAAGGGGATCCATGAGAGTTGGCCAGAAAGACAAGTAACGGGATTACGGATGGAAACGTCATCTGGAGCAGCGAAGTGGGTCGACTGAGATTTGCATTCGAAGGAGAATCCAACGAGGAACGAAAAACAGGGTTTGATGTTACTAGGTGCAGTTTAAAGGCCGGGCTGTTTGTAAGTTGTGTTTTTATTAGTATAATAATTGAAATTGGAATGAAACACTAAGAAGGTAAACTATATTACCTTAAAGCGTTGTGGAAAAATTATACGGAATTTATTAGGAGAACAAGTAACCAGGTGCTAGTAAGGGAAAATTACCTCGTAAGAAAAATAATTAATGTTGCTTCGGGATAGATTTGGTATATATTTTTTTAAACAATTGAATATTTTACAAGGTTGAAAGTGAGATGGAAAGGCCTTTTATTATTTTAAGTGTGTTGCAAATACATATAGTAGAAAACGAATTGCGGCTATTTTTAAAACTCCCTTCTCCATATAGTTGCAAGTATAGGATATAAATAGGGTTATAGCATTGAAAGAAAAGAGAAAAAACAACAACCAGAATAAGTAGAATCCGCACAATATATATATATAATATATATATATATAATATATATAGATATATAATATATAATATATATATATATATTATATAATATATATATATTATATATATAAATATATATATATATAGATATTATTAAGCTTTAATACAGTCTGAATTCAAATCGTATATGTTTTTTGTATTAATAATTTGCTGAGACTTTGTTCATTTATATTAAAATCATATAAATGCCAAAAATTCATCCTAGACTTCTAACCAGAAACCTAGTTAAAGAAAATGATGGTTGTGGTCCATGTAAATTAATAATGACTGAACCATGTACTTACAGGCAGATTATTCAGTATTATTATCACCTTACTCATGTGAACCCTAGCTGTGATATATCAGTGGCTGTTCAGCAAATTAAAAAGGATATAAAATATGTTTGGTCTACAGTGAATCCAAGACTACCTGTGATTACTTATAAATCCATAGATAAAAAAATAAAAAGACCTTATTCTTGTGAAAGATATTAATCGCGAGTATTGTTAAACACATGCCAAAAACAATCTAGATGCAAAATTGAATAGGTTTTTCGATATTTCCGCATGTTACTGTTCCCTGGATACATTACCCTTCAGTGATTCACGCGTACTCTGTACGATTGACCACTGTGTTCAAGAACATATTATATGTGTTTGCTCTCGAGGTGCAAAGGTACCACGTGAAGACAGAGCACACCTACGGGATCAGATATCTAAAATAGGACTCATCAAGGGAACATATCAGGTGTCTTTAGTGGATAAAGACGCTGTCAAACGTCAAAGAATGACTAAACATAAGCAGGGACAAGAACCTACTCAAGAACAGGTCTAGCAGCTACCAGGATGCTTTCATGATTGCAGAGTCACCTGAACATATAGAATGATCTAAATGCGAGGTAGGTTTTTTTGAAATATTTACTTTCATCTTATGTTAAATACGGTACCTAATAAATCAGTATATTCGACCAAAACAATATTTTATATTACAAACTCAAGGTTGTGTATCTTTTTAAGGGCTTGATCCAATATTTTAGATTTTGGGACCCCATTTTAGCCCCCTATTTATTTTCTCATCAAAATTTGGGATTTTTAGCTTGATGGTGACCCTATAAAACACCCCCCCCCAAACTGTAGTTTTTTTGCCCTCTAAAAAGGTTATTTTCCGGTGTTTTTCTGTGTCCGTAGTAATTCTTTCATAATTTTCAATTTTTCAAAACCCATGTTTTTGACATTTCTCCTATCAACTTCCAGAATTTTTTTCCGAAATGACTTCAGACTTGAAATATGCATAGATAGGTCAATTACCTACAATAGTACAGAAGTACATTTTCGATTTTTTGAGTTTTGTGCTCAGCGTTGTCCAATTTCCAAACCCACTTTTTTTTTGATTTTGAAATGAAAAATTGCTATAATTTTTTTCCTACCTATCCGATTAACATCAAGATTTTTAGGGGCTTGTATAGTCGGACAATTTTTTTAAAATTTTTAAAAAATTTAAAAAACATTTTTTAAAAAAAAAAAAATTTTGTCCCAAGAACAAATTAAAAACTAATGCATATATACAAAGAAATTATCTAAGTAAAAAATGTGCATCTCCCTCGACTACATATGCCCTGAAAATTTCATCCACTTCGCCTAAACAGGAAAAAAATTATCTCAATTTTTCATTTTAAAAAAATAAAAAAAAGTGGGTTTGGAAATTGAACAACGCTGAGCACAAAACTCAAAAAATCGAAAATGTACTTCTGTACTATTGTAGGTAATGGACCTATCTATGCATATTTCAAGTTTGAAGTCATTTCGAAAAAAAATTCTGGAAGTTGATAGGAGAAATGTCAACATGGGTTTTGAAAAATTGAAAATTCTGAAAGAATGACTACAGGCACAGAAAAACACCAAACAAGGTTTTAGAGGGCAAAAAAAGGTACAGTTTGAATATGGTCAAAATCTTATGTTAAATACAGTAACTTATATATCAATATATTTGACCAAAACAATATTTATATTACAAACTACAAGGATGTGTGTTTCATTTTAATTCAGGAAGAACATGAATGGCAGCCGAGAAAGATAACGTCAGGAGTCTACAATTTAACGAAGTTCCCCAGATATGCAATGGAACTTGTTCGAGGAGAATGCTCTTCAAGAATAGGCATAGTTTTGCGAATGATATCAAACACCTACTAAAACCTGATATTGACATCAATGAAATTGTGATTGACAAGTGCAAATTAGACAGGGCCAAAGCACAAGTAAAAGTTGTTAGTGAAGGTGTGCAATCAGAAAAAATAAGCAGTTCATTTGTATTGGTGTGGATGGTAAAGTCGACCACCACACTCTAACATATAAAAATATAGATTCACGTAAAGATGAATTTTCGTGTGCTTTAAAAAAAGTGTCGAATCAGAACATCACCTCACCTTCACTAGTGAAGATGGAAAATCTTCTGGCACCTACTTGACCCATAGAACAGTCCCCACTATTGGCACCACCGGTGATGTACTTGCTCAAGAGACACTCGATGTTCTTCAGGAATATGATAGCATTGACAGTATCCAAGCTATCCTTCTTGATAATACCGCAATTAATACCGGCCATAAGAGTGGCTTAGTTGTTAAACTAGAAGAATTATTGGGAAGGAAACTGCATATTATTGGGTGTGTACAACATCAGAATGAAGTGTCATTAAGAGCTATTTCCAGAAAAGTGGATAATGTTACAACTGGGCCGAAAGGTTTTAGTAGATCAGTTGGGCAAATATACATAGAAAATTTAAATTCCTTTTAAAAATATGCCTCCAGATATCTTTAGGAAATTTCTAGACTTTTCCTTCTGAATTTCCCAGGTCAAAAAATAGGAAAACCCCAGAGAAAAATAACTTGGTTTTCACACCACAAAATACCAAAACATACCCCCAAATAAAAAAGTATTTTCTTGCTAATAAATGATAAATTTATTATGGAATCGGACTTTAAGATCTCTAGGAATTAGAAAAAAAAAATAATTAAGGAAATAAAAATAAATGTCAAAAATGATAATTAAACGGGTAGCGCAATGACTAGTCGCGAGGCATAGGTTCATGCAGAGTCAATCCTTTTGTTCGGATCCCTAGGCATTAAATTACCTGAAAAGTTTCCCGCATTGAATAGGCTTATTTATGAACCCGCGGGTGAAGTGTGAACTTTTATTCTCTCAGCTCTCTCTCTCTCTCGCTCTCTGCGCTCTTCTCTCTCTCTCTCCTCTTCTCTCTCTCTCTCTCTTCTCCCTTCTCTCTCTCTCTCTCTCTCTCTCTGCTCTCCTCCTCGCTCTATATATATATATATATATATATATAAATATATATATATATATATATATATATATATATATATATATATATATATATATAAATAATATTAATATATATATTTATTTCTTTTTCTATAAGATATAAAAATAGAATAATGTATATATATATATAATATATATATATATTATTATAATATATATATATATATATATATTATATTATATATATATATATATATAATATATATATAATTATATATATGTTGAAACTAAAGAAGTTACCCGCATGATATCTCGAAAACTAAGATAGGTACAAGAAAACTGATAACATATATGGAATCAGCGTATGAAATTGGATGGGAAATGAAAAAAAAATAAATTTATTTTTTAAAATTTTTTTTATATCTCCAAAACTACGATAGGTTCAAAGAAAACTAATAACGTATTTAGAATCAGTATATAAATATTATAAAAAAAAAGATTTTTTTTTAACTAAAAGATGGTAAACCGCGCAAAGATGCAAAGAGTCGGGGTCTCTCGGCATCCTGGGGGACGGGGTAGGACTATTTCCCCCCCTCCCCCTACGGGGTATGGAAAACGTCCCCCCCTCTGTCCCACCGTCGGCTCGAGCCCCTAAAAAAAATTATACGCTGATTCGCAAAATATTGCTATAGTATAAAAAAAAGTTTTTTCCTTTTTTGCGTACAGCTTCTCACGATGATCAGTTTGATGATAAGAATTTTTCCAGGATCAATCCGTAGGTTTTGGAGGATATCAAAAATAAAAAATAAAAAAATTAAATTTTTTTTCAGTTTTACATATTTATTGTAAATACGATAATGTTATCAGTTTTTCTTTAACCTATCTTAGTTTTTGAGATATCATGCGGGTAACTTCTCAGGGGACATAATATATATAAATATTATATATATTATATATATATATATATAGTATATATATATATATATATATATATAATAGATATATAATAATATATATATAGGTATATATATATATATATATATATATATATATATATATATATATATATATATATATATATATATATATATATATATATATTATATATATATATATATATATATATATTATATATATATATATATTATATATATATATACCATTATTATATATATATATATATATATATATATATATATATATATATATTTAATATATATATTATATATTATATATAATAATATCTGTATCTATATCAATGCATAAATTGTGGATATATATATGGCTAATTTGGGTTGGCCGAGGCCACCGGTAACTTTGCGCACCGGCACCCGCACCGCACCAAACACCAGGGCAAAGCGCACCACCCCACTTGACCAAAAGTCATTTTTGTCCCGCACCGCCCACCGAACCCGCACCGCAATGCAACGCACCGCACTTCTATGTTTCAATGCGCCACCGGCGCCTTCCGCCACCATTACTCCGCAAGCAGCCACGCTCTAGATTTTAAAAAATTTTTGCACTGCGACAAGACACTGGAGATTGTGTTACGCACCGCACCGCACCGGCACCAGGTGCGTCGGCCCAACCCTAGTCTGAATATAATATACAGAAAAATATCCACAATGCTAGTAGAAGTAGGTAGATGGATATATATATTATATATATATATATATATATATATATATAATATATATAATATATTATAATATATATATATAATATATATATATATATATATATAAATATATTTATATGGTAATACTGTAAGACAGCGACCCACACATTTTGAGACCGAAAATTTTCTAGGTTCAAAAAAATTTCTAAAGTTCAGAAGTAAGTTAAGTTAGGTTTTTCTAGAAAACTGTATTAGTGGCAAGCTTCTGGCATAATTCCAGAAGCTTCCCACTAAAGAAATTTCTTAAAAAACTTAACCTAAACGCGTAACTTTTTCTAACTCTAGAAAGTTTTTGAACAAAAAAATTTTCGGTTCAAAAATGTGTGGGTCGCTGTCTACAGTTACCTATATATATATATATATATTATATTATAATTATATATATATATATATATTATATATAATAATATATATATATATATATATATATATATAATATATATATTATATATATATAGATATATGTATATATATATATATATAATATATATATATATATATATAATATATTATAATATATAGATATATATATATATATATATATATATATATATATTATATATATATATATAATATATAATATATATATATAAATAATATTATATATAATTTAATATAGGTGAAATTTGGTTAAAGCCACAAACTTCATATCTTCAAAAAAACTACAATAGCTACAGGGGAAAAGGAATACATTGCTGAAATGCTGGTCCAATTTTAGGGCGGAAAAAAACTAAAAAAAAATATAATATATATTACTTGTTAAAATAAATAGACTTTCGATTAAATTTTGACTTTTTTGTTTTTACTAAAGAATACCCAAGGATACCCCACCGATGGCAGGAGTCGGGGGTCTCTCGGCCTTCCGGGAAACTACGGGGTAGGACTAATTTCCCCCCCGGGGAGGGTCTCCGGAAATACACCCGCTCTGTGGTATTTGGGTGTCGCGGGGGTTCCTCTTCCCCCCCCTTTTTTTTTTTCCCCCTTTTAACCCACGTGGTATGGAAAACGTCCCCCCCTATGTCCCCCGTCGGCTCGAGCCCCCTTAAAATTTGCCGTGTAATACCATTACAACATATATATATATATATATATTATATATATACTATAATATATATATATATACATATTATATATAATATATATATATATATATTATGTCCCCTCCTCCTAAAAAAAAAAAATAACCAATATTTATTTTATTTATTATTTATTTATTTTTACATTTCCTAACTAAAATTTTACCAGGATTCCAAAAATGTAATCCTTTTCCTGTAAGCTATTGTAGTTTTTGAGATTATGATTTTTTTTATTATTTTTTTTTTTACAGTTTCCGCAATAAAATTTTTGCCAGGATTCCAACAATGTGTATTCCATTTCCCTGTAGCTATTGTAGTGTTTTGAGATATGGATCGATAGATAGTTGTGTGGCTTTAAACCAAAATATCACCAATATATATATATTATATATTATATATAATATATATATATATATATATATATATATATATATATATATATATATATAATATTATATATATATATAATATATTATATATATATATATATATAGTATATATGATAATATATATATATATAAAGCAAATAATTGAAATTATTTTTTTTCCTCTTTTACCGATCACGAATACCAACTTAACAAAGTATTTTATAAAAACTTCCAATCACTGTACATATATCAAAATTTATTTACGAATTTAAAAATTTAATATTTAAGAAGAAAGATGTGAATTTTTCATTTTATTCTTCTTAGCAATTATAAAATATCAATATTATACCCTGGCTACGACCCTCAGTATAATATTTTTAAATCTGATGCACCTTACAAAGTTGGTAGGCTTTGAGCTGGATGGGTTGTATTTGCAAATTTTGGAAAACGTTTAAAAAGTCAGTTGCTTTGTGTTTTTCAAATCACAGTGGGTGCGCTAGGGAAATCTGTCTCTTTATAATTATATTGCGTTTGTAAAGTTTAAATCAAAAATAAAATAATTTAACCCCCTTTTCGTACTGATAGAATCTCATGTAAAGCAACTTAAAATAGCTATAAAATTTATCATGAGTAAAAATTTTAGGTTTAAAGCCTATAGTACACTCATGTTACCCATCAAGATTTATTTTGTGGAGGTATATGGCTTCTAACTTACATGTGATAGTTTTAATATTTACATTTTGATTCAGATGTCGAAAATTTCGGTTCTGTGAAAATTGGCTGTACGAGTTTTAGAATTATTTGATTATAAAGGGTGTGTACCTAGAAATAATTTGATTGATTAGTAAACTAATAACTATCCTAGAACTATTATTAAACATTAATTAGGCGCCTTACTTAATTATTTTGTTTCTTAACAAATCATAATTTTTCCCAAGTGGCATGGAATAGGTGCCCGTCAGTAAAACGGAGTTGTCAATATAAATTTTGAGGTAAACTATTATTTCTGATTATTTATGGTATTCTACTGTTTTGGAAAAAAGTAAAAATGTTTTAATCCTAATGTAAACACTAGAAATGCATATTTAATGTTAATTTATTATTTTTATGTTGGGGTTTTATAAAAAAAATATAAAAATTAAAACTTGTCCTTTAAAAGAAAGTTAACCGATATATATCAAATGAACGATGTAATCGATTTTTTCTCGATTATTTCAAGGCAATAGTGAGCATCAAGGTTGCCAATAACATTTTTTTTTTTTTTTTAAAGGAATACCCAAAATTAAATCACAAAGATGGAAAGAGTCCAGGGTCTCTCGGCCTCAGCGGGGGACGACGGGGGACTTCGCGTCCCCCCTCTCTGTCCCTCCGTCGGCTCAAACCCCAGTTAAAAAAAAAAAAATAATAAAAAAAAAAAAAAAATTAATATGATAAAAAAAAGCAACTTGTGGAAACTATCGCGCTTTTTCTATTGGAATTTTAGCTAACACGTGACACTTGCAGGGCTTTGCACGAGCCAGAGTTCTGCGATTTTCGATATCATGACTTTTTATGTAACTTCGTTTTTAAAAGATAAGTGCCAAAAATTTTGCTATAATACGAAAAAAAGAATCTAAATTAAAGTGCCTATTTATGCAGCTTATACAGAAATTATATATATATATATATATATATATATATATATTATATATATTATAATATATATATAATTATTATATAATATATATATATATATATATTAATATATATATAATTATATATATATAATATATTATAATATAATATATATATATATATATTATCCGATAGACAAAGTATAATAGCAAAAAGATTCTCTTCTCTCTCTCTCTCTCTCTCTCTCTTCTCTCTCTCTCTCTCTCTCTCTCTCTCTCTTACTTTCTTTGCTCTGCTCTCTCTCTCTCTCTCATTC
>JABUQX010121570.1:30000-31222 GCA_015478945.1 Trachelipus rathkii | reverse complement strand
ACACAAAGTCCTGAGGTAATTATCTTTTTAGTAAGCGCAAACAAAGTTTGCAATACCTTATCTTTTTATGAAATAGGAAACAAAAGTCTCCTTTCAATTATCTTTTTAAATAAAGTAACTCAAGGTTACTTGGGAATTTAAAATAAATTCAAAAATAGAAGACGATTTATTCAATGAAAAAGTAAAGTTGTAACACAAGTAAAGTTGTAACAAAGTCCCTTCTGTTGAATACTCTTTGTAGGCGAATTGCAAGTCGCAGCCTTTTCCAGTGCGTTTTCAAACTTGCCTCTGACTCTTCGCGTTTAAAAGCGAAAATTGATGATTGAAATTGGAGTCGCAGCCTTTCCATTAAATTTACCTCCCTTGCCAAAGTGGTGTTTGGAGATTCTGGAGAGAGTATCTTCAGTGAGGCTTATTTCTTCTGATTCTTAATAATTTGATCTGACTGAAGATCTGACTGAAGAGTATCTCAAAAGGACGAGTTTATATATATTTTCACTTTGACTTATGCTAAAATTTTCCTCGCGCAAATCTTGCATAAGTACGAACATAAATTAAAATTTTTGCAAAGTTAATGGAGTGCTACATTATTTCCTGCGCTAAACACGGAGTGAAAGTATGTAATAATATTATACAGAAATAATAACTAAAAAATACATATTATACTTTAAGATGCAAATATCTAATTATGTCCCGAAAGACATAAGTAACATATAACACAATGTGAAGGGCAAAATAATATATCAAGAAATGTAAATATTCAAATACGAGCATAACTGGTTACATCCGAAGATCTAAACATATATACAAATATTTGAATACATAAAAATACAATAATGTTATATATATCAGAAAATAAAAGGGGCATTTAAACATAAGCATATTTGGTTATATCCGTTAGAATAACAAACATACAACATTTAAATACAACAATATTTATACTAATTATGGATATGGAAACAATTCAATTATTCACAAGTTAATTAAATAGTGCCACATCGATCGAACCGTTGAAACCAAGGAAAGGTCCAGTATAAGCGTTTCTAATGTATCCATGATTTGATCAAATGCGCACGTAAATAGTTTTCAAAGCTGTAGTTACGAGAGAAACTTTGCTTGACATATGTAGAGACGAAGTTGCTTGAATGTAGGTCCTTTATTTGAAAAATTTCTTCATCACATAAAAGGGAGCGGTCACAGAACCATTTAGAATTTGAAAAGG
>JABUQX010121570.1:0-25000 GCA_015478945.1 Trachelipus rathkii | reverse complement strand
TGAGTTCTTTTGAAAACATATGGTAACGAATTGATGCAGTGAAATTTTCCTAAATTTAAGTTATGTTACAGAAAACATAGAGAATGATTGGTTCCTTTTAAAAAATGAAAAAACAAAACAAAAATATAACTATAAATAAAAAAAAAATAATAAATTATATATATAATATATATGTAAAGTCGTTTTATTATTTAATAACTAACGAATACCCTAGAGTAGACCGCCATAGATAGTCAGGAGTCGGGGTTCTCTAAGCCTCTAGGGACGACGTGGGGACTTTCGTCCTCTCGTCCCGATAGCTTCGGCCCCCTAAAATTGAAAGTTCAAGGAAACTATTTTCATTAGGGGGCTGAGCCGATGGGAAAGACAGAGGGGGACGAGTCCGCCGTCGTCACACCTAGAGGCCGAGAGACCCCGACTTCCTGATATCTATGCGGTCTACTCTAGGGGTATTCGTTATTTTAAATCATTAAACGACTTTACATATAATAGGCTAAGTTTTTTTATTACACTATGGGAATAAGCTTTATAGCTGATTCAATTGTAAGTGTTTAAAAAAATCGCTAGTTTTATAAATATCGTATATCGCTGTGGTAGGCTTTAACGAAAGAACCTAATCAATAATTAGATTGTGAAAGAACCCATTACATATATATATATATATTATATATATAGTATATAGTATAATATATATATATATATTATATATTATATTAATATAATATATATAATTATTTATATATATAGCTATAATTTATATATAATCTATATATATATATATATATATGTATGATATATATATATATATATATTATTATATATATATCATAATATATATATATATATTATATATATATATATATATATATATATATATACTATATATATATTTTTACATATATATATATTATATATATTATATTATATATATTATTACTTATATATATATAATGAAAGTGAAGCTCTAATGTCAAAACCAACAAATGTGTGTTCCTTTTATTTTTCTTTAAAAAAAAATATTTTGTACGATTTTTTTTGATAATAAATCAGGGTTGCAAACTTTTCAGACAAGTTTTATTTTTTAGTTCCGGTATAACCCATGAGGTCCTATATGACATATATATATAATATATATAATATTTATATATATATATATAATATACTATTATATATATATATATATATATAGTATATATACTATATATATATATATATAATATATATATTACTATATTATATTATATTATATATATATATCTATATTTATATATATATATTAATTCTGTATTCTTTTTTTTAGTTTATAACTATGTAAAATAGTGTATTGGCAAGATTCAGTAATTTTTAATTAATTAATGTTGCTTTTAGATTAAATTCTTTTAAAAAGAAATGGTAATAAAAAATCGTTATAAAAATTATTAGCAATATCGATTTATCGATAATCTGAAACACATTTTTCAACTGTGATTCTTCATCCCTACACGAACGAAACAAAGCCAAAAAGTTGATCAATAGCATTTTTTTTCTTTTTTTTGTAATTTTTAATTTTTTTTTTTGAAATTGAAATGTGCATCAATTTGTAAAAATAGGATCGTCACAGCTTATTATAAGCCTCTTTGTTAGTAAAGTTGTGCCTTATAATTTTAAATACCTACTTACATGAACTTGAGTGGTTGAACTGCACCCACAATTGACCTCTATTAATTAATTAAATTACTGATAATCTAATATATATAATATATATATATATATACTATATATATAAGTTTATAATATATATATTAATATATACTATATATATATATAAATATATATATATATATATATATATATATATATATATATATATATATATAATATATATATATATATATATATAATAAAATATAGGAATGTCGTAATTTATATTTTAAATTACTTCATTTGCCATTTGTGGCCAGTTTTCCTTTTGGTTTTTGATGACTGGATTCGCGAGTGGTTGATTTGTATTGTGATCAAGGGAATTGTGAATGCATTAGTCATCGTTTCCTTTTAAAATTTTGTAAATAATAATCTTAATAATCATTGTATATATGAAATATTAATTATTAATAAAAAAATTGCTCTGAGAGTCGGTGCAAATTTGCACCGAGAAATTTCACAATACCGTATTATGATAGTGGCTCATAAGAGTAAAAGTATCCCTTAATAATTGGGCTTACGCCTTGAAAATTCAAATATTGATTCTTAATAAATAATAGTTAAATCTCCAAGTTGGGACCCTTGGGTTTACTGTAAACCCTAAAAATGGGGTTAGGGGCTGAAGCCCCCCCCCCATTCATTTTTTTTAAAAATTTCAAACTGGGTGGTGTTTCTTATTCATGTCAAAAACTATTATCGTACCAATTTTCAGCCAAAAATATTAATATTTCGATATATATATATATATATATATATATATATATATATATATTATTAATATATATATAATAATATATATATATATATATATATTATATATAGTAATATATTATATATATATTATATATATATATATATATATTATATATAATATATAATATATATATAAGTAGATATATATACACAATACCTCTTATAATCAAAATTTCTTAAAGTAAAACTGATACAAGTAACCGGCATTCGATTTTCTCTCTTTTGACAGAGTTTTGAAATTTCATACTTCCCTTGATTATACTACAGATATAAAACTATATTTTGATAAAGTTTTACATCAATCAAAGTCATAATTACATAATTATAAACATATCAAATTACCTGTCAAAGATAGGCCTTCGATTTTGAGAATTTTCATTTTGAAAGTTTTCCCACCCACCCCTAATTAACCAGGTGCTCAATGATTGTCAGACTTGGTTAATATTTCAAGTTGGTCTTAACACTCTAATCTTTCATTTACGTAAGTGTCATTGACCTCCTTTAATCGAAAGGTCAAGTTTTGACCTCAGATGACCTTTCAAATTTTTACATTAAAAATTCAATATATTTTAGCTTGCAATCGTCCTAGAAAAATAAAATTTATATCAAATTAATCAGAAAAACATACAGAATCTGATAGTCATTGTTAAAATTGTTAATTATCTTTAATTAAAAAATTACAATTACTATGTAATTTCTCTGAGAATAAACATATCTAGTTAACAACATGTGATTGTTGCTAAAAGTTTCTGTTGTAAACTTCTAATGATTTTTACATTAAATCTATATTAGTTCGTTCAACAAATTTATTTATTTATTATATAGTTTTAATTTTGCAATCTTTTGATAATAAATTTATTATTTAAACGTTAATAATTAAAATTGGGATTTATTTAATTAATTGCTAATCGTCAACCGCTCGGCATTTTTCTCGTGGACTATAAAGCGATGAGCGTAGCTGAGTGAGCTCATATCTTAATTTACTGCACTTGTCATCAGTAGACTCCGTCCCATATTTTGCATTCCGAGTCGAAAGAGAAGTCTACGAGATTCATTTATAATGCAGTATCGAGTAGCTTAACATCTTTCATCGAGGCCTATCCTTAAGACGGGTCTCTACCTTTCATATTTTAGAGGTTCCGCGCCATTTTGGAGGCGTTTTACCGATGTTTAAGTCAGGGCTGTTTGATCTTTTTTTTTATAAATCAACAGCAGAACCATTGAAATTTTCCTTCCGTTAAACAGTGATCTTAGAATTTTTATAGGTATGTCATTCAAGCCTTCTGGACAAACTTATAGGTCCCCACTAATGGCTATTCAGCCCCCCTTCTATCCTATTTCAGATGTTAGAAAAAAAGGCATTATTTTTTGATTCGTTTATATATTAATTTTTTGATAAGTGTTTTGACGTTATATATCGAATCAGTCTCTTCTGATTGTGTTGTTCTATTTGGAATGACCCAATTTGATAGTGGACACACGAGGCGATATATAATGTTGAAGTACTTCATATAGAATAGTTCACAGTCTTGGATTAATCCGATTCGCCTACGGTTATTTGGTAACCGGTTTTTATCACCGGACCAAATATCTGTGCAAATCACCTTCCAAGTCGCCCTTTTTTTATTTCGTCTTAATTTTTATGTCCAGTTTTATTTGTAGGTGGAGAAATCTTCGAGGTTTTTGTCTATCTTTTTGCTCTTCCTCTCTCTATCTCTTCGGCGAAAGCTAAAAAGATATAATATTTACAAACACGACTTTGTACCGCAATCGTGATGTATATACCTTGTTTGTTTATTTTTTACACATACAAATATTTAAAATCATATACAAAAAGTATAGCAAAAACCAGAAAGGAAATTGGATAAATATATAAGGATTTGGGAAAATTTTAATAAAAAAGGAATAATTAGTAAAATTTCAACTCAAAGATTCGGATAACAATAATCAATAGGAAACAAATAAATAGTCAAATAAAATAAATAAAACGCAGACAATTGATTAATACAATCCATTATAGTTAAATGATTTCATAAAAAAAAAAGAAAAAAATTCGTAGTTGAATTGGAAATTTCAATCAACAATAAGCCTAGGTTCATAAATATTGCCTCGTCGATAAAATGCAAAAATCATTTATCAATATTAAAACTTAGATTGGATTATAAAAACGAATGAAATAAAAAGGTTGAAAATATTAAATAAATCATAAATCAAAATATCGTCAAAATTTTCATAGCGTAAAATTTGATTTTTCGGGAGCAGACTCGAAACTGAAACTTCCTAAAAAATTATCTTTTGGATTCTTCCCCCTTTAAGTTTTATAGTAAAAAATCGATCTCTATATATATATCTGACGAATGGTATATATAAACTCATAAATATTTATTCGAAAATATTAAAAAATAGTCTTGATAGTTAATCGCGTGACGAAAATTTTCGGGTCAAAATTTGACAAATGAAATAGCTACTTGAAATGACTCATCCAATTAAAATTACTATTTGTAATTGAAATTATATAATTTTTATTACATAAATATAATTTCTATATATATATAGACGCATATATATATATACATCCATAAAAATTTGTCGTAAAATAATAAAATTTATGGCCTAAAGTTTAGCGAGTTTTCAAAAAATTGTGTAACTTTCACTCCGCGATTTCCGTGCATGTAAATTGTAACTAGTGGTAATAGTAGACATAGTTTAACCCTGGTGGTGGAGCAAGTTAGTTCCCTTAGACAGAGGCCTTACCTCTGTTTAGTAATAATAATTAGTCTTCCCTCTTTAAACCTTGCTTATACGTTCTAAATGGCTTCTAGCCTTCTTTGTAAGAACTAGATTCATTGAGGAACAAAAGCAAAGTTATTATCGGAATTCATCTTCTCACTGAAACACTTTTGTGTCTTCAACGAAGATTATTCCTACAAATAATAATTATTGTTGGTAGTCATTACCATTAATAATAATTATTATTATATTATTTATTATTTTATATTATAATTTATTATTATAATTATTATTATAATTATCATCATGTTATTTAGTGTTAGCTAGTATACTGCGTTCTAATATATTATTTTTATTATTATTATTATTATTATTTATTATTATTATTATTATTATATTATTATTTTATATTATTATATCTTTCATGTATAATTAGGAAGTCTTGGTAGTATGCTGTTATTGTTATCGTTATCACAATAAATATTGTTGTTATTATTGTCATCATCTTCGGAACTTGACTAGAGTTTTTCATCTCGGTCCATTTTTCCGGAAGATTAAAATTATACTAACATTTGTTCGATAAACTTGGGTTCACATATTCGGAAATTTCAGAAATAACTTTGCAATAAAAATTTTAAATTTCAAATATTTAGAAAGCGACTCCATACAAAATAACTCAATAACTTTCAACAACTATGAAAATAAAATTTTCATAATTTAATATACGACAAACTTTTTCGTCCCCAATTCATCATAATTAAAAAACTCGGTTCTTTTATGGACATTCGGTTTATATAAGCAGTAAATTATAGGAATCAATAATTTTTTTCATTCGTTCGGTATACATATCAGCTATCTAATTACTCTGCGTCCACACGAGGTCCACCGAGTAATATATTATATATATATATTACAAATTTATATTCCACTATTCATTGGCCACTTCTAAACTGATCGAGCGAAAGTGGTACCGCGTTGGAGATTAGTTTGGAAGCGGGAAGAAATGTAGATTGGTGATCTGGTCTTCATTAGCCCAGCTACCTGGGACTGGGTCACTAATCCCCACATTTTAAGTGGCGCCCAACGTGCTTTAACTCACGCCCCATTTAGAAACATTTAATTTGCGCCACATTTTAAGTGGCGCCCAACGTCCTCATTCAGGTCCTTTACAGATTTGAATTTTCGAAACCACTTACTTAGCGCTCAACTTTTGTGAGTCATAAATACTTGGCACACGAACTTTCACCCAATTTTTCATAAAATTTTAAAAATCATTTACAACCTTTTTTAAACTATTTTAATAATAGTTTTTTATATAAATTTTTATATTTTGTGACTTCGTGTCATTATATATATATCCCCTTAAACATAATTTTTCCCCTTAAACAACTTTCCCCCTTAAACAAAATATTAAATAAACATTTTTTATTTTTTTTGTGTGGGAGCTTACATGAGACATAAGTCTCCAGTTCTTCACATACAAATTTATTAGCTCTATAGAGGGCATTCAATAGAAATATTTAGTAAAATTTTTCGGGGAATTTTTAAAAATTTTTCCACCCAATTTAGGGGAATTTTTATTTTCTTTTAAGAACTTTTAAAAAAAAGTATAAAATGAAAATCAAATAAGTATTACAGTTTATACTTTTATAATTAAGATTCAGACGTTTTTAAATTAAAAATATGTATATATATATAATACTATATATATATATAAATAAATAAAACTCCTTCATTTAATTAGAAGTGACTTCATTTCTTTTCATTTTATTTTTACATGATAAAAAATATATTCATTTTACAATAAATATTATATTTCTTGTAGATATAAATAGAAAAATAACGACCTTTAATTGTTAAGCTAAGTTTCATCATTTATAATAACCTTTGTTAACATAAACAAATTACTTTAATACTTAATTAGTTTTAAATATTTTTCTAAATAACATTAATATCATAAATTATTTTATATTATATTATATATATATATGTTTTTCGTTCAACCTTCTCGACAGTATTTCAATCAACAACGAGTGATTCCCGATATATAAACATTTTTTTTTATATATATAAATTATAATTCAGTAGCAAATTGAATATTTTTTGTGTCACGAGACACTTTCATGTATAAAATTTTTTATACAATATTTCCAGCGTTATACCGGTACAGTCTGTGACCGGTTCATCGGTTCAACTTTTTTTTTTGGTTGAAACATATTCAAATACATGTAAGTTCTTATGAGGTTTTGGAAATTATTAATGATCTTTTTGTGGCAAGACACACTATTTTTGTACCAAGTGCTTGTACTGGTACAATATTTTTACTTGTACAATCTATATTGTGCTTGTATTATAAATCAACATTTAATCTGATAAATTTAAATATTTTAATATTTTAGTGTCTCAAGACACATTATTTTTGTACTAAGTACTTGTACTGGTACAATATTTTTACTTGTACAATCTATATTGTACTTGTATTATAAATCAACATTTAATCTGATAAATTTAAATATTTTAATATTTTAGTGTCTCAAGACACATTTTTTCTCTGTTTATATATTTAAAATTTTGATTAAAAATGGCTTCCCCCATGTCTGATTTGTCAGATAGCGACCTTAAACTATACGAAGCATTTAAAAAATCGCGCAAATTGTTACGTTTTCATGTCACAAAGACAGTTAACGAAACTAATACCCAATTAATGGTTGCCAACCCCGATATTCCCAAATTGAATTCTCTTATAAAAAGATTAGAAAACTTAGACATTAAACTAACAGAAGTTGATGATAACATCGCAAATTTCCTTGACGAGGAAAATCTTTTGATTGATGGTAACATTACGTACGAAAGACATGCTTCTATTTTTGATTCCATCAGCGCCATTGAATATAAAATTAAAGAACTTACTAAACCACCTTCACGACCAGCTTCGCGCCCTACATCACCGATTGTCCCGGCTACCCCTAGAGAGCCGGAGGCATTTAAACGCCCCATTAAAAAACTACCTACTTTTAGTGGCAATATTTTAGAATATGCCTCTTTTATTGAATCATTTGAAAACTATGTCGGAGGTCAGAACTACTCTGACCTTAGTAAACTTGATTTATTATTGGACTGCCTTCAAGGCACAGCAAAACAGATGGTATCTGGCTATGCCATCATCGGTGATAATTATAAAGTTATTCGAAGTCTTCTTGAAAAGGATTTCGATAGCCCCGCAAAGGTCAAGGAGACCTTAATATTAAAATTAACTACACTAACCCCACCAAAGTATGAATATCTGATCTATATGCTTTTAAAGCCGATGTACATTGCTATGTAGAGTCTTTAAAGGTCAAGGGCATGACCGTCAATGACGCTACTAGCTCTACTATATTGGGTGTTTTAATGGCCCAAAAATTGCCTTCACAAATTAAAGAAAGGTAAAAATGGGACATTCGGAAAAGATGGCTTCTTATTTCCTTTTATATTGTTAACCATGCCCTATCATTTAGAGCCTCAGGTCAAACCATTATCCAACAAGAACAATTAAAATCCCCCTAATAAAGCTGAGCAATTTCACCTTCCAATAATAAATGGAAAGGACAAGGGGCCAAACCCAAACAATCGACTATATTAATACAAATGTGAATTCACCACCTCAAAAGTCCAATAATAAACCAAACTACCATACCTAACAATATTAAACTAACTTTAATAAACAACTTTAACAGGCTTTTTAACAATAATTAACCCCTACCATCAAAAGAGAACCCCATTATTATTAAAAACAATCAAAATAATATCAACATCGCCCTTCAAATAATAATCATAAAGCCTCACTTTTTATAATAAAAAGTCAATAACCCTATTAAAAGGTCGTTCTGTACAAGCAGTCATTACACCGCCCAATTAGTCTTTATAAACACTCTGAACTATCGAACCAAATTGTCCAAAATTCATCATTGGGCCGAAGTGTTTGCAGTAGCAACACCCTACACACGGATTGCCAAAACACTAAAAAGTGTTACACTTGTCAGTCTCCTTGAGCATCATACTGCTCTTTGTCCCCAATATAAAAAAACCAGAAACTGAAAATTGTACCCCAATCCGCCTCAAACCACCTAACCTCAACCTTGTTGGCTCAGAGCCACGGTGTAGCTCTTCCCATAGCGGATTTAAAAATAATAAAGAGACAAACCCATTCTGGTTCGAAGTATTTTCGAGCAAAGGATCTCATACTCTCGTTGATATCGAAATCAGTGGCTAAAATATTAAACTGCATTCCCCATCTGTTAACATCTCCATAAACGGAATTAACAAAAAGGGCACTCCTTCAGTACATGATGTGGTCACCTTAAACATCAGTACCAAGGAGGGGGTGATCCCCATATCTGCTGTTATAGTAGATCGCCTTCCCAACGATCTTAAAATACCTGGGCTTGTAAAGACCACACAAATGCTCAGACAATATCGTATCCCCCTTGCTAATCCTTATCCAACATCAGATGTTATTACGGACATTGGCTTACTCCTCGGATCCGACAACCTCCCCCATTTTCTCCAATCATATGAGAAAATAACAATGTAAATTTGTTAAAAACAAATGTAGGTAATATTATTTGGGGCAAATTACCTTTTACTTCTGGTGGCACAGATTCTCAAGTCACTATTGTATCCTCTTTTAGGGCCGAAGTTCAATTTTTCGATCCTATAATTAGTTTTTAGCCATTCGTCATAAAAATATTCAATATTTTCCTTTCTCCCTATAATTAGGGAAGAACCATTAGTTGTAAGTGAAAATCCATCCCCTCTATAGACTGAGGCAGAGGGACTCTCTTAAATTTAAATCCTTCACCTCCTCTCGAAGATGCCGAGGGAGGGAAAGTTGTAAATAATGCGCATCAACTTTCATATTTTTCCCAAGAGATATTTAGATTTAGTAAAAGGTTTAAGGTTTTGTCTGCTTCGGACGAGGCTTGTATGTTCCCCCCATTAAAAATACAAAAAATATGAATTTGCCTCAACTGAGGTGTGTTGAAACATCACCTTTCTGAAAAAAATATTATTTCCCCCTCGAAAAATACAAAAAATATGAATTTTGTCTCCTCTGAAGACTTGTGAGAACTCTCACCCACCTTAATTAAATATGATCAAAATATCTTTTACTGCTTCAGCTGAAGCTTTCTAGTTTAACTGATTCGCTTTAATAAATAAATATAAAAATATAAATATTTCCTCAGCTGAGACCCCCTCCCCCCTCCTTTTGATCACACGAGAGGAGCTATATAACACAAACTCCACTAGACCGATCCTGGATTCGTTTATGGTCTCTCTCCCATATTGGAATTTACCTTGGATGACAGTTTACGCTACTGATAAAACATCTCCCCCTGAATTCATTGAAGAAAATTGCGTTTTATACAACTGGAAATATGTGTTTCATTGCCATCGGCCGCCTGAAATCCATTTCCCAACTTACCCTTATAATTATTTCTATTTGTCTCCGAAACCGTCGACTTTCTGTCTATAGCTGTCATCTGTGAAACGGCCTCAGACGAACCCTAATATTGTTAAATCTCATTATAAATACATGTAATAAAGAACACGCTTGTCCCATTGACTTCATCGAGGATAGTAACAACCTCTCCACACCCCTCTTCCATCCTAAGCCAAGCTTTACCACTACTCCTTCTCACCCATATACATGGGTGCGCTAATTAATTCCCTCTACAACCTAAACTTCGTTAGTTCTATGACCTGCTTCATCCGATCATAACATCCCCAGCTTTAAATTTTCTGTTTACAACAGTGGTCCATCTCTATAACAATCTGGAAAATATTATAAAATTCCTAGATATAAATATCAATATCACCAGTACCGCAACTCTCTAATCACCGATTATGAAAAGGCCTTTCTTAGGGATTCGCCTTTAGCAGGAAAGGGATCCGAAATCAACTCGTCCTATCTTGGTCAGAACCCCTCCAGACCCCAACTCACTATAGTCAATAGGTTCAAACTTTCAGTATAGTTGGAGCCAACTTGTATCCACTTTCTATTGGCAGCATCCTCCACCACCATGTACTAATTATAATCCCTAATCACGAGCATTACAATAGCCACTACTAGCATGCACATACCACCGAACAAACTTATATGTTAAGACGTCTAACCCTCTTCCGTTACATTCGTAGACACCGAGATGAATAAAAACAATATCATCTTTATTGACCTACAACTACACTTGGGTCCTTATTTTGCAGAGCTGGCTTTAAATTTAAGAGATGGGCTTCAACTCATCTCTCGCTGGCTTCTATGTTTCAAAGAGAAAGAATTGTGTATAGAAGAAACCTTGTATAAAAAATTTTAGGTAGGATGGATACTTCTTCAAACCATGTCCCCCACTCGTAGCTTCCGATCCCAGGAGCCAACCAAACGTAAAATATTGCATAATGTTGATCTCTTTTGATTCCTCTGGTGTTTTTGTCACCCGGTTATAAGAGGCAAAAATGCTTTACAAAAAAATTTGATACATTTAAAACTTAGACGCGCGACCACAAGATCCCCAATGAATCTTCAAAAAGAGATGGACATTGCTGGTTTCCTTAACATGCGTTTAAACTTCAAAACTGCTAGGCAACTCGTATATATTCAATTAATGTGGGAACTCCACGGCTTTTTCCGATGCATCGGGCCTACATTTACTGTACATGGTGATATGTGATCTCTTATGCAGGACTCTACACCCATATTCAAAAATAGATTATTATCAAAAGTTAAAAGTATCCCCCATTAAAGAGCTTTCTATTCCCCGTTTAGAACTTATGGGAAGCTCTATTATCATCTCGTATGTTAAAATTTATTATAGAAACATTTGAAAACATATTAAACTTTGAAAAAATATATGCTTTGTTAATAGTCAACCACACTTGCAGTGGATTTTTTGCACATAAAAACAAACGCCCCACCTTGAACCAGAAAACAGGGTGACGAGACTCTCAGGAAAAACGTTCCTCTATAGAGTGAAAATACTCTCCTTAACTCCGATAACCCGCATTGACCGCTTCTCGCGGTCACATTGTAAATATTTATCTTCTGATTTTATGGACATCAGTCCAACTGGTCTTAAAATCCCTCAACTGGCCATTCTGAGAAACATCCTTCTCTTCACAAAATAAAGAAAAGAATTAACTAATCTCAGCTACAGATTACTCAGTGGAGGAATACTGAACAGTGAGAACTATTCATCTTAAATAAAATTGTAAAAATAACAGCTTTAGTATTCAGGTTCATACAAATTTAAAAAACTCTGTAAATAAATCCCTTTTAACTAAATCAATTATAAACCTGAATTCTCCCATCAACTCTCCATTGAGGAGAAACAAATTTCGGAGTTCATTTGGATCAAATATATGCAAAGTTTGCATTTTCAGCTGAATATTACTGTTTAAAAAAAAAAACCCTTACACATCTGTGTAAACAAACTTAATATTATATTAGTAAATGGTATACTCAGGTGTGATAGAAGGTTAGGAAACTCCTTCCTACCTTATGACACCAAATTCCCTTATTTACTCCCAAATAATCATCATTTAATAAAACTCATCATATGGGACACCCATATGTCCTTTCATCATTTAGGAACCTCTGAGCTCCTTTTAATAATACGCAGAAAGTATTATTTTTCCCATATGAGAACTAATATTAAAAAGGTCACAAGACCATGTATTTTGTGTAAACGTTTGCAAGCTCTTCACTTTAGGTCTGCCCCTCTGGCTGCTTTGCCTAAAGTAAGAGTTATAAACACCAAACCATTTACTATTTTGGGAGTTGACCTGACAGGTCATTTTATAATTAAAACTTCAAAAACAGCTACAACAAAATGTTATATTGTATTATTTACCTGCAACGACTCGAGCAGTCCATCTCGAGCTCGTTTTAGACAATAGCAAAGAGTCTTTTCTTAGATCATTCCGCCGTTTCAGACGTGGTGTTCCCTCTGTTGTTTACTCAGATAACGCCACCTACTTCCATGCTTCATCTGATTATTTGAAACAGTTACATAGTTTACCATCAGTAAAACAATTTTTTAATCAATACTCCATTACATGGAGGTTCAATCCTGCTCGTAGCAGCCACTACGGAGGATTTTTTGAACGTCTAATTGGATTAACCAAACTCCATTTAAAACGTACCCTTACTAATGCCCTCATCACTTATGATGAATTTTATACAATTATAATTGAAGTAGAGGCGGTTTTGAATTGCCGTCCTCTCACCTTTGTAGGGGATGACCTCCATAGTGAGGAACCACTCACCCCTTCTCATTTATTAACAGGGCATAAATTAAATTCGCTCCCAGTTCCAGAGGAACTTGAAATGGATCCCACTATATTTAGATCCTATAAAAAATTGTGTAAACGTTACAAATACATCCTCTCCCTTGTAAATAAATTTAAAATTAAATTGAGAAAAAGATTATTTGTTAAATTAAGCAACACAAAAAATCTGATCGCCAAAATGTGTAACTGTCCGGAGACGTCGTCGGTGGAAGATGACGGTCCCCGTTTAAAATGGAAATTGGGAATTGTAAAAGTTTTACATACTTCCCCTGATGGCTATGTACGATCGGTTTCCTTGAGTACGAGAACAGGTGAAATTACTCGCGCAGTCATTCATCTTTACCCTTTGGAAATTCATAGTAACATTTATGATTCTTCTACAGAAGAAGAATCCCCTACAACATCAAGTTCTCCCCCTAGGAACCGCCGCCAGGCTAACATCCTGGCTTCCCGTCGAATCAAAGCTATATTCGATTCGAAATAAGCTTCGACGACAACCTTATTAGCCATTTAGACAACATTAAAAAACTTATCATATAATTTCTCTTACTATTGAACAATAAAAATAATCTTTTAAAATTTCTTACTTATACTTTAATTCAAACGTGAACTGTGTATTCCTCTCACCAGTGTCCCCAGGACTCTTCAAAAGTAGTTAAGCTCCTTTTGTACGGCATTAGGGGTTTTATTACTTCAGGGTTGTGTGTGCCGGGACATACTGACTGTGTAATGTAATTTCAAGTGCCTTGTATATTCGTTTCAAAATACATTTACTCTCAGAACTAAAGGTGATGACCCTATAATAATTATATTCACAGTTGTCCTGGGATGGAAATTTCTTTAGGGAAGGATTTCCGTAGTTCCCTTGACTTTGATACTGTTGGTGGTTCGGGTTATTAACCCACCTTTTTATTTTTATAAAAAAGAAAGGAACAACCACCCCCCTTTTAATAAAATCAGGGTCGTTGCTTTCTGTTAGTGGTGATATTTTGAAACTAGAAGGTGCAAGACACGAGAGTTAAGTTATATTACATATGCCTGAGTGTGACCCACTACCGACCCATTCAAAATTCCTATCCTTCAAGCATTATTTATAACTTTGTGTTATACTTAATTTACTTTATTTTATTTTATAAACTTACGAAAACAAATCATATTTTTCTGTTGGTTCCTGGGGAATTTAATGTCGTAATTTATTTTAAATACTTCATTTGCCATTTGTGGCCAGTTTCCTTTTGTTTTGATGACTGGATTGCGAGGTCCTTGATCAGTGATCAAGGAATTGGTGAATGCATTAGTCATCCGCCGGGGGGCTATTCCTTTTCAAAATTTTGTATAATAATAATCTTAATAATCATTTATATATGAAAATAAATTTATAATAAAAAAACTTCATCTGAATTCTGTGCAAATTTCCACCGAAAATTTCACGATTTCATCACCGTATATGATATGCTCTAAGAGTAAAATCCTTAGAATTGGCTACTCCTTGAAATTCACCAATATTGATTCATTTAATAATAAATAGTAAATGTCCCAAGACCCTGGTTACCTGTACCCTAAAAATGGGGTTAGGGCTGGAGCTCCCCCCATTTCATTTTTTGTAAAAATTTCATACGATTCTTCTTATTCATGTCAAAAACTATTATACGTACCAATTTCAGCCAAAAAATATTTAATATTCGATAACATATATAAGTATACCAACATTGTTGTTATACATTTCCAAAGATTTAGATGATTATAATCAAATTTCTTAAAAGTAAAACTGATACAAGTAACCGGCATACAAATTCTCTCTTTTGACAGAGTTTTGAAATTTCATACTTCCCTTGATTATACTACAGATATAAAACTATATTTTGATAAAGTTTTACATCAATCAAAGTCATAATTACATAATTATAAACATATCGAATTACCTGTCAAAGATAGGCCTTCGATTTTGAGAATTTTCATTTTGAAAGTTTTCCCACCCACCCCTAATTAACCAGGTGCTCAATGATTGTCAGACTTGGTTAGTATTTCAAGTTGGTCTTAACACTCTAATCTTTCATTTACGTAAGTGTCATTGACCTCCTTTAATCGAAAGGTCAAGTTTTGACCTCAGATAACCTTTAAAATTTTTACATTAAAAATTCAATATATTTTAGCTTGCAATCGTCCTAGAAAAATAAAATTTATATCAAATTAATCAGAAAAACATACAGAATCTGATAGTTATTGTTAAAATTGTTAATTATCTTTAATTAAAAAATTACAATTATTATGTAATTTCTCTGAGAATAAACATATCCAGTTTACAACATGTGATTGTTGCCAGAGGTTTCTGTTGTAAACTTCTAATGATTTTTACATTAAATCTATATTAGTTCGTTCAACAAATTTATTTATTTATTATATAGTTTTATTTTGCAATCTTTGATAATAATTTATTATGTAAACGTTAATAATTAAGAATTGGATTATTTAATTAATGCCTACTCGTCAACCGCTCGCATTTTTCTCTGGACTATAAAGCGATGAGCTAGCTGAGTGAACTCAATATCTTAAATTTACTGCACTTGCATCAGTAACTCCTTCCCATATTTCATTCCGAGTCGAAGAGAATCTACGAATTCAGTTATAAATGCAGTATCGAGTAGCTTAACATCTTTCATCGAGGCCTATCCTTAAGACGGGTCTCTACCTTTCATATTTTAGAAGTTCGCTCCATTTTGGAGGGTTATTACCGATGTTTAAGTCAGGCTGTTGATCCTTTTTTTTATAATCAACAGCAAACCATTGAAATTTTCCTTCCGATAAATGGTGATTTTAGGAAATTTGTGTAGATATTCATAAAGCTTTCCTGGACAAATGATAGCCCCACTAATGGCTATTCAGCCCCTCTTCTCTTTCAGATATTAGAAAAAAAGGCATTATTTTTTGATCGTTTATATATTAATTTTTGATAAGTGTTTGACTTATATATCGAATCAGTTCTTCTGATTGTGTTTTCTATTTGAATGACCAATTTGATAGTGACCACACGAGGCGCATATTATAATGTTGAAGTACTTAATATTAGAATTAGTTTCACAGTCTTGATTAATCCGATTCGCCTACCGTTATTTGGTAAACCTTTTATCAACCGACCAAATATCTGTGCAAATCATCCTTCCAAGTCGCCCTTTTTTATTCGTCTTAAATTTTATGTCCAGTTTAATTTGTAGGTTGAGAATACTTCGAGTTTTGATCTATCCTTTTGCTTCTTCTTCTCTCTATCTCTTCGGCGAAGCTAACAGATATAATATTACAAAACACACTTTGTTAACCCAACGTTGATGTATACTACCTTTGTTATTTTTTTAACACATACAAATATTTAAAATTATACAAAATTAAGCAAAACTCAGAAAGGGAAAATTTGGGATAAATAAAGATTTTAAGGAAAATTTTAATATTAAGGGGAATCATATATAAAATTTAAACTCAAAGATTGGGAGAAAAATCAATAATAATAGAAATAATAAATAGTCAAAATAAAAAAAATAAAAAACGGCACGTAAATTGAATGAATACTCACATTCTCGTATCTCACTATCCTCTATGCTAAATAGCTTTTCTACTAAAAAAAAAAAAGAAAAAAAAATCTCCGTAGTTGAATTTGAAAATTTCAATCAAAATAAGTAGGTCATAAATTATTGCCTCGTCGATAAAAAAAGAAAAATCATATTTTTATCAATAAAATTTTATAAATTAATTATTAAAAACAAAAATAAAAAAGGTTGAAAATATTAAATAAATCATAAATCAAAATATCAAAATTTCTGTGTAAAATTTGATTTTCGGGAGCAGACTCGAAACTGAAACTTCCTATAAATTTATCATTTAGACTCTTCCCCCTTTAATTTATAGTAAAAATCGATCTCTATATTATATATCTGACAATGTAATATAATACTCAAAATATTTATTCAAAAATAATTAAAAAATTACTTTGGCTCCGGCGTAACGAAAATTTTCAGGTCAAAATTTGACAAATGAAATAGTAGATATTCATCAATTAAAATTAATATTTAAATGAAATTATTATAATTTATTACATAATAACATTTCGTATATAATATAGACGCATATATAATATATACATCCATTAAAAATTTGTCATAAAATATAAAAATTTTATGCCCAAGCGTTCATGCGACGTTCCTGAAAAATTGTGATAACTTCACGCCGCAATATTCCGTGCAATGAAAATGAACTAGTGTAATGGTAATATAGTTAACCCTGTGGTGGGCAATTATTCCCTTAGACAAGCCTTTACCTCTGTTTTAGTAATAATAATTAGACTTTCCCTCTTTAAACCTTGGCTTATACTTTCTAAATGCTTCTAGTTCTTCTTTGTAAAGAAACAGATTCCTTAAGGAACAAAAGCAAAAGTTTATTAATCGGAATTCATCTTCTCACTGAAACACTTTGTGTCTTCAACGAAGATTTTCTACAATAATAATTATTATTAGTAGTCATTACAATAACTAATAATTATTATATTATTATTATATTATTATTATTATTATTTAGTATTATTATTATTATTATTATCATCATTTTAGTGTAGCAGTATACTGCTTTCTATTATTATTATATTGATTATTTTATTATTATATTATTATATTATTTATTATTATATTAATTATTTGCGTTCCATTGTACTATTAAGGAAGTTCTGGTTAGTTATGCTTTATTGTTATCGTTAAATCACAATAAAATATTTGTTATTATTGTCATCATCTTCGGAACTTGACTAGAGTTTTATTTCATCTCTGTCCAGTTTTCGAAGATATAAAAATATTACTACATTCGATAATCGTTGGTTAACATATTCGGAAATTCAGAAATACTTTGCAATAAAAATTTATAAGTGTCCAAATATTAAAGCGACTCCATACAAAATAAACTCAATAAACTCCAACAACTATAGAAAATTAAAATTTCAATAAATTAATATACGACAAAAAATACTTCTTCTCCCCAAATTCATCATTAATAAAAATCGGTTCTTTATGACATTCGGTTAAATAAGCAGTAAAGTTATAGATATCAATATTATTTATTCGGTGTATACATATATTTATACTCTGTCCACACGAGGTCCACTGATTATATATATATATATACAAATTTATAATTCCACATCATTGCCACTTCCTAAACTGATCGAGCGAAAGGGGACCCGCGTGGAGATTTAGTTTTGGAAATCAGGAAGAAATGAGATTGGTGATTCTTCTTCATTAGCCAGCTACCTGGACTGGTCACTAATCCCCACAAGCCAGAAGCCTCTATAAGAGCAGACAATCCATATCTAAAAAACTACAATATCCACAGGAAAAAAGATACTTTGGATCCTGTAAAAATTTTATTAGAAAATTGTTAAAAAAATGCTATGTTTTTTTTGGGGGGGGGGCTCGACCGACGGGAACACCCAAGGGACGTTTTTCGATACCCCGTAGCGGAGTGGCAGAGGAACCCCCGAACACCCAATACCAAGAACGGAGTTCCGGAACCCTCCCCGGAGGGGGAAATTAGTCCTACCCGTCGTTCCCCGAAGGACCCGATAGGACCCCAACTCCTGCCATCTTTGCGGTTACCCTTGGGTATTCTTTAGTTAAAAAAAAAATAACTAAAATACTCCAAGGGTAATTACCTTTAACGAATAATATATATATATATATATAATATATATATAATATAATATATATATAAATATATATATATATAAATATATATATATATATATATATATATATATATATATAATCAATATATATATATAATATATATTATATATATATAAATATATTATAAACTTAAACTAAATAAACAAATCCCGTACTAGAAAGTCTATTTATGGTCCATACAGATACCCTGTACTATTTTTTTGGGGTTAAGAGGAGTACCCTATAAAACGTCTCTAAATAGGCTTCCTCCTCATATTACTATTAATAACAATAATTTTTCTTTTTACGTTTTCCTAACTAAAATTTACCAGGATTCCAAAATGATTCCTTTTCCCTGTAGCTTTTGTAGTTATTGAGATTGTTGCTCTTATAGAGGCTGACCATATATATATATTATATATATATATATATATATATAATATATATAATTATATTATATTATGATAATATATATATATAGTATATATATATATAATATATATGATAATATATTATAGTCAGTTTATCCCGAAGGGTTCAGGCATGTAACTAGAAAACTTTAACAGCTACACGAAAATAAATATAATTTATTAATCAGGACATTTTTCCCCTGAAATTAAAAAAAAATTAAATAAAATAACCTTTTAAAAAATTTAAAATTGTTAAAAAATGTTGAAAAATTAGTTTTTGAGAATGTCGAAGATGCTCGCGTACTCGAGTAATACCAGAATACTTGAAGTTAAACCCCCGGAAACAAGAACGCATTGGATAGAGTCGGGTGTCTCGCGGCCTAACGTGAAACGAGGGGACTTCGTCCCCCCTTCTGTCCCTCGTCGGCTCGAGCCCCTAAAAGGATTATAAAAAGAAAAACAACATTTTTTCTTCCAAATCGTAAAAAAAATGGTATTTGGCAACTTTTGCTCTCAGAATTTAACTGCAGGTTACAGGTCCAATCAGAGCGATAGCCTCTAAAATTTCAAAATGATTTAATGTGTTAATAATAAATATTAGAAAAAATAAATTTTTTTTTAAGGTTTCAGCGATGAAATGCTTGTTAAATGAAAAAATGTTATATTTTTCCTGTAGATTTGGTATAGTTTTCTAGTTACATGCCTGAACTCTGCGGGATGCTGGCATATAATATATCATATATATATATATATATATATTATACTTACTATATATATATATATATATATAATATATATATTATATATAATATTATATATATATTATATCAATAAAATATTTTTAATTTTGATTTAAATATTTACAAACACAAATTTAATTAAGAGAGATTTCTCTACAAACCACGTAGATTTGACCAAGACGAAACAACTGATTTAACAATTTTCGATGAAATTTGAAAAAGCTAAGCGCCCAAGGCCATACCAACTTTATTAAGTACAGCTAGGGTTTAATAATAATATGGTATTAATTGATAAGAAGATGAAAATGGAAAATTCATGCATTATTAACAATATTAAATATTACTTTTTTTCAAGATAATAATAAAATAATATATAATTATAATATATAATATATATATATATATACTATATATATATATATATATATATAATATATATATATATAATATATATATATTATTATATATATTATTATATATATATATAATATATATAAATATATTATATAAGTATATATATATATATATATATATATACTCTATATATATATACATAATATATTATAATATATTTAAATATATATATAACTATATATATATATAATATATATATATATATATAATATAATATAGTATTATATATATATAATATATTATATATCTATCATATATATATATATATTATATATGGCCAGCAGGATTTCATTTAGGGGGCAAATTGAGGTGAATAATATATATATATATTATATATATATATATAATATATATATATATATAATATATATATAAGTATAATATATAGATATATATATATATATATTATCATATATATATATATTACTCACTATAACTATAATATATATATAGATATATTATATAGTACTATATATATAGCCCATGGTACTCCTATCTTACTATCACTACTATAATAATATCCTGCCCAGCTCCACCGACGCGATGCCTTCTGTATTTTTATAGATATTATTACACCCTTAGCTATCTGATAATATCTATATTTAACGCCCATCACTTATATTATATAGATTATATATTATATATATATATTATAGAAGAAGAGAAGAGGAGAGAGGCGATGGATGTATTTAGAGACATCGTTCATTTTGACGACAAAGAAATGAAAATTCACCACTTTCATCGCCTTAACTCATTGATTACCACGTTAACGGTGCATACAGCCACACCCCATTTCCCTCGTTCACATGACCAAGGACGCGTGCGGAAATAGCCTATCAATGCGTGGGAAACTTCTCAGGTAATTAATGCCTAGAGATCCGAACAGTCCTTAGAGTTTCTATAATACACTTAGTAAGTTGGATATCCTGAGTAAAAAAAGGAAAAAAGATAATTTCTATTATGCCGACCGTTTACTTTCTCTGCGAGGTAGCTTTTTTTCAATTTGTTGAATCAATATATCTGAAGGTGCTAATATGCGCAGTTCTAATATAATATATATTATATATAATAAAATATATATATATTAATATATATATATATATATATTATTATAATATATATTAATTCTTTCGATGACCGTGTATAAAACTTGTTAAAAAACAGAAAATAGAAAGGAACAAACAGGGAAACGCCATTGTGAAAGTTTAATGAAAAAAAAATCAAGTTTTTAACGTTATTGGCCAATTTTTTTCACAAAATAAGAAAAATAATTATTTTCCATGATTTTAAATAGTTTCTGCAAGCGTTTTGAATTGAATAAATAAATAAATTGTGGAGTGGCATAATTACCAGTATATGTGCTTTTGGACTCTTGGAATTTGATGAGGTTTCTTGCTTTGTTTTATTTGAAGAAGACCATTAAGGATCTCAAAGATTTCAAGTGCAACTTAGTAAGAAATAGAAATTAAATACTAGTGTTGTGAAAGAAAAACAACATCAGGTTAGAATAAAAGTAGTTGGTAAAAGAGAAACAGGGAACCTGTGAAAAATAAAGAGTGTCTTAAGATAGATAGAAGTATTCCATCAAGGAAATGTATTATCAGCCAAGAAAGTATAAAGTGTAAGAAAAAGCAAAGGAACTCTAGAAGAGTATCTTCAAGACATAAGAGATTACATCAAAGGATCCTATTTGATTTATTTTATTTTGATTTGATTTTGATTGTTTGTCCATCGAACTCGAGAAGGAAGAGAGTGTCTTCAACAGTAGGAAGAGAAATCATCAAAGTAATTATAAATTTGTAAACTATAACATAAGTTTTAATTTAGTTTTTAGATATAGTGTGAATTCGTTATAGAATATAGATTTAGGGTATTTTTCTAGGTGTGGTTTTGAGCGGGTTTTGAGCTTGAGGTATTGGGAAGTTCCTCAGGTTGGATGCGGTAAGCTGTGCGGCCAAATCAAAGTGTAGGAATAGTATGAGAAGTTAGAGTGCGTGAATAAGAGTCAGGATAATAAGAGTATCAAGGGTGTAAAGAGATTTAGCATGGGTAAAGAGAATTATTAATGGGTGTATGAAATGTAGGAGCGATAAATAGATCTGAAAAGGAAGAATGGGTTTGATGTTTCGAAGAAAAAAGTTGAGATGTGCTAGGGTTGACAGAAAACAAAGCTGAAAGGAAAGAGGGACTTTGGAAATGTTAAGGGTAGATTTCCGGGTCGTGAACGAGAGAGTGAGCGAGGGAAGGCGTAGGAATAGTTATGAGAAGAGGTGTGGGATAAGTGTAAAAATGTTGCAAATAGCGTGAGTTCAGAATAATGTGGGTTAAAGTGAAATTTGGAGGGGGAAATGTGGGTTTTTATATGCGCGTATGGCACCATGTTAAATGGAGCGAGGAGAGGAGAAAGAAAGATTGGGATTAATAATGTTGGGAAAGTTTCGGGGTAAAGGATAAAATTTTTATTAGGAGATTTGAATGCAGGAGTGGAAGAGAGGAGGATGGGGAGAATATAGGTCCATTGGGTAGGGCAAGAATGCATATGGAGAAAGTCTGTTAGAGTTCGTGTGTTGATAAGAAGAATGATATTTGCGAATACTTGTCAAGAAAAAGAAAATCATTAAGTATACATGGAAGAGTTGAGTAACGGGGAGGCGATATTGATATTTTGTATAAATAGAAAGATAGAGGCAGATTACTAGATGTAAATGTATTCAGAGGGGCAGGTAGGGGGTTTATCTGATCATTATTTGGTGGTTGCTAGGTTTAGGGTAGGGGGAAGAGGTAACGGTTAGAGAAAGAGAAAAAAGAGGAGAAATAAAGTCATAAAGGTGGAAAATAATTAGTATAGACAATGTGTATGAGGGGTTAGGAGGTATGGAGGATAGTGGAGGCGACGTGAGAGACGGAAATTAGGGAAGTGAGGAGGAGTGGAAGAGATTTTAAAAGAGACAATTTGTGAAGAGGCCAAAAGGATATGGGGAGTAAAAAAGGTGGGAGCAAAGTAGAAGGAAAGGAATTGTGAATGGTGGAGTGAGAGGTGAAGAAAGAGTGGTTGAAAAGGAAAAAGAGGTCGTATGGAAATGGTTGGGGAATAGAGAAGGAAATAGCTGGGAGGAATATAGACGGGTTAGAGTGGAAGAAAGAGGGCGGGGGAGAGGGCGAAGAGAAATGCAAATAATTGAATGGTGTAGAAAAGTGACAGATAATTTTGAAACAGGGAGTAAATTATTTTAAAAAAGTTGAAATAAAAAAAGGAAGAAGTGGAGGTAGGAAGAGTTTAAGGAGGGAAGGAAGGGATAGGAAGGGTGAGATAGTGAGAAAGATGGGGAATATTTTAGAGATTTATTGAATGAAATGGGAATGTGAGAGATGAGAGGATTTCCAAGAGGTGAGGATGGGGGGAAGTGGAGGAAGGGGATATGGAAATACAAATGAAAGAAATATTAAGGCGTTAACTAAAGGAAAAAAAAAAGGAAAGTCTACCATGTCTTAGATGGTTATTTGTGAGTATGGAAATGTTCAATGGCAGAGGGGTGAGAATGGACTTGTATATGTTATATATTTATGTTGGAGAAGGGAGAGCCACGGATTGGAGGATGTTGTTTGTTCCCCTGTATCAAGAAAGGATAGGATGGGTGTGGAGATTATCAGAGATTTGTCTTTTGAGTAGTTAGGAAGTGTATGGGAAAACAATGAGAGGTGAGAGATTTAACGGAAGAGAGAATGGAGGGAAGAACAAGGAGGATTTTAGGTTCGTGGCAAGGATCTGTGATCAAGTATTACACAATGAAATGCTTGAGAAAGATGAGAAAAAAGGAAAGTGTATGTTGTTTTTTATCTGAGAAATTAGCAGTATGATAGAAGTGAAAAGGGGAATTTAGAGGTGCTGTAGAATATGAAGATAGGGTAAATTAGGTAAAGGTATTAGGCCTTTATAGTAATAGCAGAATGTTTGTGAGTGTATGAGGGAGGGATGAAGTTTGTTAGAAGAGTTTGAGACATCATGTTATTCACCGTCGCTTTCCAACCTTAATTCTATGAGAGTGTCTGCTAGAGCAATGACATAGCGACGCGCGAAGGCTGAATGATGGATAGGCCCCATGATAGATCGGGAAGTGAACCATATACTCTTTGCGATGGATACTGCCACTTAGTCGGCCAAAACTTCGAAGGCCCTGTAGATTTATAAGGAGTCTGAGAGAGCTCCGTGCCTGACCTAAAAACTTAAGATAAATCACGACCTCTCTCG
>JABUQX010121569.1:20000-23314 GCA_015478945.1 Trachelipus rathkii | reverse complement strand
CAAATCTCGACAAAAAATATCCGTTTCTCTTGCAACATCCGCAAGGAACAAGCGCGGAGCGCGCGAAGCGCGGCGGATCTTAATAAGTCGCGGATGCGAATGCGGATGTACCTGCATCACTTATATATATATATAATAATATATTAATATATATAGTATATATATATATATATATATATATTAACTATATATATATATATATATATATGATATATCATATATCATATATAATATATAATAATATATATTATTATATATTATATATATATATATTAGGCCATATAGGGATAAAAGTATCGGTATCGGGTATGCGGCAAAATTTTTAGTATCGGTATCGGCAATGAAAAAATAGCGAGTATCTGTATCGGTATCGGTATCGGCTCCTAAATTTTGGTATCGGTGCAACACTAAACATATATAATACATATTATATATATATAGATCATATATTCACGCATATGTCAGTTTATGTAACTATACTACTATATATATATATATATTAAATAATATTATTATATACTATATATAATTATATATATTATATTACAGAGCCCTCTTAACAGCTCTAGGCAAACTAGGCAAATGCCTAGGGCGACAGAATATGAGGGTGGCCCTAGGTGGCTAGAACACGGCAGAAAAATACTATATATATATATATATATATATACTATATATCAGTGGCGGATATATATATATATATATATATATATATATATATATATATATATATATATATATATATATATATATATAATATTACGATATCTATAATATATATATATACTATATATATAGCAAGAAGAGAAGGTAATGGTTAGAGTGAGAAAGTTGAAGAATGGTAAATCTGCAGGTCTATATAGATGAAATTACTGGGAAATAATAAAGAACGGAAGCCGAGATGGTGAATGATTGCGCATTTCTGAAGTTGTGCTAATACAAACGTTTTATGGAGGGCTATAGCTTCAAGGGATTGGAGGAGGCAGTAATAGTACCCTTATATAGTCGGGGTAAGCGGAGATAAAGGGAACTCTAGAAATTATAGGGGAATAAGTTTATTGAGTGTTTGTAGGGAAAGACTAATGCTGGCTATTTTGTCGAAACGAGTGCGTCGAGTGACCTGAAGCGACCGATTGGTGCAAGAACAAGGGTGCGTTAGGAGTAGGTACGAGCATGTGGGATCAATATTTAACATTGAAAACAAATGGTTGACGAAACATGAGCCGGAGAAGAAGAATTAAATTGTTTTTAGGTTTTATGCGCATTTGCAACAAGGCGTATGATAGTTTTAATAGGGAAGCTCTATGGCACAGGGTTAGCTGATATATGCGTGTTGCGTGGCTTAGGCCTTCTGCAATGGACATCAAACAGTATTGCTCAATGAGCGATAGTGAGGGCTTGTTAAAGAATCAAATAGTGTCAAATTTGATGGATCAGCAGAGTGAGACAGGGGTTGTGTTATGTCTCCTTTGTTATTCAAAATTTATATATAGATGGGTTATGAAAGACATTAGAGGGCGAGTTGTTGGACAGCGAAATGGTGTTAAAATGATGGATGAATGAATGTGCATGCAGTGACAGGGTACCTTACCTATATCATTCGCGGCATGATTGGTTGCTTTGTGGCGAATCTGAAGAGAGTTTGAGAGCATTGGTAGAGAAGCATTTTGGCCAGGGGTGTGTAAAAGGATGGTTTGAAAGTAAACGTAAGATAAGAGTAAGCGTTAGATTGTGAGTGAGGATAAGCCCTTCAGTGTTTGAAAGCTTATGTTAGATGGTGCAGCAGCTGAGCACACGTGGTTCTGAGTTTTAAATTATTTAGGGTCATGTGTGTGCGATGAGAAGAGAACGGATAGATGCAGAGCTGTAGTTAGGAAGTTGTGAATAGCAGGGAAGGTGGCTGGTGCAATTTTAAATCGTTGATGAATGTAAAAAGGACTAAGTCTATAGTGCGCTAGGGTCTTGCATGAGGGTATGTGTCACCTGTGTTATTGTATGGTAGTGAGACTTTGGTCTGGAATAAGAGAAGTATAGAGTCTAAAGTTTCAATGTGTCAGATGGACAATCTTAGGGGCATATTGCTAGGTGTGAGAAGAATTCATAAAATAAGGAATAAACGTATTAGAGAGTTGTGTGATGTGAAGAAAGGGGTAAATGAGAGAATAAATGAAAGTATGTTGAGATGGTTTGGTTCATGTGCAAAGGATGAATGATAGTCGGTGGTTAAGCGGATGTATAGTGGTGAGTCGTGCTTGCGGAACGACGGCCTGCGGAAAGACCGCAAGAAAAAGTTGGATATTGAATCAGTAAAGGAATGTTTGCAGGAGAGAAATCTGAGTTTGGCAGAGGCGGGAAGAAAGGTACATAATAGGGAGAGAATGCGGGTGTTGTACAGGGCGTATGGTTGTGCGCCCACCCTTGGCCAGGGGATGCAACCCTACACTTAACGATTTACCATGGTGAGGATCCGTCGCGGTCCCGTGCAAGCTCTAGGGTGGATTTTCTGCATTGCGCGCGATTCTTACTAATTAATGGGGTATAGACGGGGGCGGTAAAAGACTGGGCTTTTCTTTTCGACTTTTGTCAATCTCCTTCTGATTCTTTTTCCGGATGCATGTAACTCACCTTTACTCCCAATCTTGGGGCGAAAAAAGGTAGATTGAAGAAGAATCTTATATAATACTATATATATATATATATATATATATATATATATATACTATATATATATATATATATATATATAATAATATTATATTATATAATATATACTATAATATATATATATATAATATATATATACTATAGTATATTCAAATGTTCCTAAGTGCGTTGAACCCTTACCACTTGACGATGCGCTACTCCAGAGTGTTACCTTCCGAGACCCACACGATTGGCTAAAAGGAAACCCATCATTTTTACCCTCTGGAAAGCTTAGCTTCCCAAGAGGAGCGAAGGGCGTGTCTTCGGACACCTTAACCTTCCGACAGCGCCTCCCCGCCAACCACTCCGGGTCAGGGGCAACACTGCGCGTAATCTCTTTAACCAGTAGCATTATTAGATATTTTAAAGCACTATTTTGTGCAACTAACGCAACAATTATCTTGTATATTTCCAAATGGTCCTAAGTAGCGGTTTGGAACCCTTACCCTTGAGATGGTACTCCCAGCAGTGTTAGCTCGAGACCACGTCTTGGCTTAAAAAGGAAACCCATCCTTTTACCTCTGAAAGCTTAGTTTCCCAAGAGGAGCGAAGGCGTGTCTTGGACACCTAACCTCCGACGGGCCTCCCCACCAACACTCGGGTCAGGGGCAACA
>JABUQX010121569.1:0-15000 GCA_015478945.1 Trachelipus rathkii | reverse complement strand
CTTTAACCCAGAGGCATTCAAGAGGAAAGATTAACAACACTGAACTATAATGAATCTACATCAGAAAGGGAGCTCAAACTAATGAATAGGTACAATGCCGAAAAAATTTGTGATGTAAGCAAGTCCAAAATTAAGAAATTACGACTTGAAGAGAATGTGAAACCAGGATCAGTCGGGGAGACGAAACAAATTCAAGACAAAAATTAGGCGCTTTGAGAATATATATATATATATATATATATATATATATATAATATATAATATATATTTATATATATATATATATATAATATATATATATAAATATATATATATATATATATATATATATATTATTATATATATACATATATTATATTATATATATATATATAATATTATATTATATATATATATTATATAATATATATATATATATATATATATATATTATATATATATTATATATATATATATAGAATATATATATATATTATATATAATATATTTATATATAATATATTAATATATCATATATATATATATATATATTATATATATATATATATATATATATAATATTATATATATATATATTAATATATATATATATATATATATATATAATATATATATATATATTTATTATAATATATATAGGTCAGCCTCCCTCGAAAGCATCATGCATGTACTAAAAAACTATATAAACAGCTACAGGAAAATAAAATAAAAAATTTGATTTTAGCAAGCAATTTCATCGATGAACTTGAAAAAAAAATTATTTTATTCTTAATATTTATTAATACACTTATATTAGTATAATCTTTGGGTCTTGCAAAGTCGCTCTCATCAACCTTTGCAGCGTTACGTCTCATTCAACCTAACATTTTCTGCAGTAGTGCGAGAGCAGGAGTTTTGCCAAACAGTTTTTTATTCTGCTCTGGAGAAATGTTAATTTTTCTTTTTATTTCCTTTTTAGGGGTTCGGCCGACGGAGGACAGAGGGACGAAGTCCACCCCTTCGTCGTTCTCCGATAGGCGAGGATCCCCGATCTGTCCTCTTTGTGTCCCTTGGGATATCTTTAAGTTAAAAAAAAAATCGAGGTGGAAACCTTAACGTTCACTCGTAGCGATGGAGCTCCTTGCTGCTTCTCAAAAAAAATGATCGTTATCATAATATTTTCAACATTTTTAACAATTTAAAATTTTCAAAGCGTTATTTTTTTTTTTTTTTAATTTCATGATAAAAATGTCTCCTGATATAAAAATTTTATTATTTCCTGTTAGCTGTTATTGTTTTTGTTACATTGCATTTGCTTTCGGAGGCGCATAATATATATTTATTTATATATATATATATATATATATTATATATAATATATATAATATATAATATATAATTAAATATATATAATATATATATATATATATATTATATATATATATATATATATATATATATATATATATATATTATTATATATATTATTATTTATTATATATATATATATATATATGTATATATATATAATAATATATATATATATAATATATATATATATAATATATATATATTATATATATATATTATATATATATATATATATATATAAATATATTTATAATATATATATATATATATATATATATCAGCGGTCTAAAGCTGACATCATGTACCTCGAGAACGGCAGCACCTCAGTAAACATATATATTGGAAATCAGCGGAAAATTCTAAGGAGGGGTTTATAATTTTTTTTTTTTTTTTTTTTTGCATTATTTCGTTTCGAAAGATTTTAAAAAATCTTTTCCCCCATTAGCGGGCTCGAGCCAACGGGGGACAGATGGGCCGTCGTCCACCGGGATGCCGAGAGACCCCGACTATGCCATCTTTGCGGTTTATCCTATGGTATTTCTTTAGTTTAAAAAGAATAATTTTACTTCCCTTTACTCTTTGGTTTTACTTTTACCTAAAGGAATACCATAGGGAAAACCGCAAAGATGGATTGTTCGGGATCTCTCGGCTTCCCGGTGGACGACGGGGTATGGGATGAGAAAACCGGGCGCTTTAAAAACTACGCTTGAAGCCGTTTTTTGGGAATGTGGATGCCTGTAGTGGTTAGAGATCGTTATGTTAAACTCAGCAAAGCGGGGAGTCAATGTTTCGAATCCCGTGATGGGATAAATCTCTGTGACTCATTAAGTTAATATGGGGGCCGCCTTTGGTACTCAGATTTTTGCGGATGAAGAAACCGGTGCTTTTAAAACGACGCTTGAAGCGTTTTGGTTGGGGAGTGTCTAGGGTTAGGAGCATCCGCGTTTTTGTTAACTCAGCACGCGAGTCCAGTGTTTGAATCCGCTGATGGAGAGTAATCTCCTGTGACTCGTCCCCCATTGGCTCGAGCCCCCTAATGGGGAAAAAAATTTTTTTAATTTTCCTACGAATAACAAAAAAAAAAAAATTAAAAACCCTATCTATAGAATTTTCCGCTCGATTCCAAATATATATAATGTTTTACTGTCGGTGCTACAGTTCTCTGAGTTACATATGTCAGCTTTAGTACACCCTGACCATAATTATATATATATCATATATATATATATAATATATATATATATATATATATATTATTAAATATATATATATATTATATATAATTAGATAATATATAATATATATATATATATATATATATATATTATTTATATATATATATATAGGTTCATGTTAATAAAACTTACGTTTTTCTCTGACATAATATTTAGGTTAAATTTTACAACTTAGTTTATGTTATTAAAATATATTGTAAAATAAATTTAAATTTAGTTTTTCAGTTGAAGCTTTCTAATTTTAATATGATGTTCCTTTTTATGTAAAGTAATTATATATATATATTATTATAATATATATATATATATATATATATATATTAATATATTTATATTATATATTATATATATATATATATTATATATATATATATATATATATATATATAATATTTATATATATATATTATATATATATATATATGATATATAATATAGGCTATTCTGTTTTACGACTCCGTCAGTTTGATTTTTTTTTTTGTTTTTTTAATATATTGCTACTATATGGTACCAAACAGTAAAATTTCAGTGGTAACGGACATGTTCAAAAGTTCGAAATATTTAAATAATTTTTAAAAAATCACATTTATGTTAAATATTTTTTCAAAAATTAAATATTCTCGAAAGTACGACCACTTACAGAGGAAAACCATACATTGGTGAATCAGCGTATAAGCTTATTACAAAAAAAAAAAAAAAAAACTATTATATATATATATATGAGCCGATGGGGGACAGAAGGGGGGACGTTTCCATACCCTGTAGGGGAGGCAGAGGAACCCCCGGACACCCAAATACCAAAGAACGGGGGTTCCGGAGACCCTCCCCGGAGGGGGAATAGCTACCCCGTAGTTCCCCGGAGGCCGAGAGACCCCGACTCCTGCCATCTTGCGGTTTACCCTTGGGTTTTAGTTTTAAAAACACCCAAAAAAAAAATAAAACAAAAATATTACTAAAAAATACTTTTTAAAATTATTAAAATATTTCGAACCTTTTGAAGCATGTTCGTTACCACTTAAATTCATTGTAAACACTAAATACCAATTATATTTTAAAAAAAAAAAACCCCAAAAAAAAAATTTAAAACTGACCGGAGGCCCGTAAAACCGGAAAGTTCTATGATTTTTGAATCATTCGTTACCAACCTTAAATTGATTGTTATGATCATATACTTGAAATATAGTAAAAAAAGAAAATAAAATAAATACGGATAGGGTACGGAAAAGGTCCATATTATATAATTATATGATATATATATATATATTATATATAATAAGTACGATTATTTTCCTTTAAAATATTCAACATTTGAATAATATTAATAATTGGTTAAATGGGTCTTTAAAACATAATTTGTAGTTTTTTTACTATTGTAATTTTCAGTCATTTATGTTAAAAATAAAATAATGTGTTGTAACACCTACCCCCTTTTTTGAAAATGCAATTTCAAAAAAGCATAGGAAAGCGAATTTAATATTTAATAATAGTTTATTAGGTGTCTTAATAATATGATCGTTTTTTAATGAAATTTAACTATTTTGTTTATATATATACCAAATATTTAAATAGTTGTGGTTGAAAACCTGTTTTTTAATAAAAAAATTTTTAACTTCTAAAATTACTCTTTTCTTAAATTTTCACATTACATATTGGAACTTTTCTTAAAATGTTCGCTCTATTTACTCTTATATCGGTCTATCTTTTGAATTATTATTCGCTTAATTCTTAAATTGACTTTGAATTTACGGGATTTATTTTTACAGCATTTAGCATAAAAAATAAATGTATTGTTTCATTTGAAATTTTGCATATTCTCAAAAAGCAGAAAAAGCGATATTTATTAATAGTTTGTAGTGTCTTTAAATGGTAGGATGTTTGACCTGATAAAATGATAATTGAATTGAGAGATTGATATCTGAAAATGATACATTAATTTTATGAATGTAAATAATATATGCTGTGTCGATAAATATCTGTTTGGTAATAAATTAAATGTTATTAAACTGGTCTAAATTTACTCGCTTTCTAATCATTAAATATTTTTCCACACTTTACAAATTTTAGTATAGGACTACTTGGAAAAAGTTACGACTATATTCCATATATTTGTCACCACCCAGTTTGCCACAATTTATTTTTTTAATACTCCTTATATCAAGCTGGAGCCAATTATAAATATTGATTAAATTTATAATTAATCTTGTATAATTTATTCTATGCGCACTATAATAGGAAAAAATAGATGTTCTCTATATATAATATCAATTCAGAAAAGCAAGAAAAGAAGGAATGTTATGAGAGTATGTTAATAGAACGTAAGATCGTGGAGATATTTGGACGTTATTTTAATGTAAAGTGGGTTCTCTAATTGGGGAATAATATTTGTTCTTTGGATATTATTAATCTTAAAATATTTTACATGATAGTTGTGTGTGAAGGAAAACCTGATTCCTCTGAGGATAATATATATATTAATCCTAAAATGTATAAACTCTATAAATCTAATCGGCTTTTATCTAGAATGGTGCACATTATGCTGCATGGTAGTTTTAGGTATAAATCATGGTGATAAGTATGTGGACTGAGATCTTATCCTGAGATTTTGCAATTACAAGTGTGAAGAGAATTCAGATTGCGGATTATTTGCGTTGAAATCTTGTATAAAAATGTGATGTTTTTACTAGTATTTTCAGCATTGAGAAATTGGATATGAGTTCTTGCGAGTGAAACTGGTCCAGATTATCATAAACAGATGTGAATGTGTGGTATCTACCCATGTTTAAATGATTAAGTTACGGTTGTCCAAAGAATTTCTATTAAAACACAATGGACAGGTAAAATTGTTTTATAGGTTATGATATAATGTGATCTCTTATATATGATAGTTAAATATTTTATATTTATCTAAAGGTAAAAATTTGGCATATAAGTTTTAGGAAATATATCGTGTTTAATAAGAGTATTAAGAAGATATTTAGACTTTCTCTAAGAATATCTAGACGTTTACTTAAAAGTTTTTTATGCTAACAGAGATGTAGACAGAGAAGGCGTACTAAGGATAAAGATGAGGAATACGATTTGGTCCTGTTAAAATAATTCTCCATAGCGATGTGTGTTAAGAGTATATTATGGTTATACTAAAATTTGTGTTTTATCTCGGTATTGTCTCCAGCTTATGTAAATAATAGTTAGATGATGTGATGGGATTTCAGTTGATTAACGTGAACAGAAATGATCAGAAAAGACAAGTGTAAATGATATAGATATGAGAGTGGTGTAATTAGCGATAGTCTTAATATCTCGTACGATTTTAGACTTAAAGGAATATATTAAGTGCAAATATTTGTTTTTATATACGTTAATCACCTTCTTAATAATAGTTGTATTAGATGGAGATATACATCGCTCTTTAAATATCTGTTAACATAGATCCTTTCTAATACCTCCTCAATAATTATTGCTCGTTGTTTTCTCTCTAAATCTATGCGTGATTACCAAAATTATATCGATTCACTTCAAACCAAAAGCTTACTGTCTTCATTTTCTAATCCTAAAAACAAAAAATCTTTCAACATATTTGATAATTTATTGCCTAATTCATTAAAAATTGAAAAATTCTTTTTCAGTTTTAACAGTTTCTTTTTATCAAACGTAATCATCGAGTGCATTTAAAAAATTAAATGTGTTGCATTGTAGGTGGCGCGAAATTTCCATTAACAGCCCAGTAAATTGCGAATTATTTCCATGTAAAACGTTTTTTAAGTGTAGTCTTAATTATATGAGACATGCTCCTTTAATGATTAAATTTCTCATATTATACCTTCCTGTCATCACTTATACTTACCTATATAATCTCTTCTTTAGTTAGTTCGAATGAAATTACCCTGTTGTTGGGATTTTTAATATTTTTTAACAAGAACAATGTTATAACTCTCATAACAAATCTACTTACGAATCTCCCTCTGTTTAGAAATATCTCTACCATTACTATAAACCTCTATTAGTGAAACTCCTTACAAACAGCTACGACCCTTCCTAATTATCAACCATATATTTAGCAAATTATATAATATTAGAGAACTTGCTATAAAACCAATTAGCAGCTTTTATCTCTTACTCTGTGGTATAGAATATTCCAAGTCAATGAATATATGAGAGTACCATGACTGATTTCAATTGAAATGCTAATACTCAGAAAGTAACAGGGTACCAAGGAGTCAAGGAAATGATCACCCCTCTATATTAGTAATATTACGAGTCGTCATTAATATACATTGGGTTGTTTCCCTTCATGTAACATGTTACCCACCTCACCTCTGATTAAATTGGTTTAATACCCCCTACCAAAGTATTTATTATGTTTCGTCGTGAATATTAATATTCCTGTGATTGTATAAAAGAATATTTACCTTCCCTATAAACTCTCTACAAATTAACGTGCTATATTACTATAAATTTTTACATAACAATCCTACTCAAAAACCTCCGGGAATACATCTATATAATACAGTGTCTCACGCATTTAACATTCTAAATATTTATCCAACCAATTCCTACCTCATTGTTTTTAAGAGGGTGACAGAGGATAACATTAATAATTTGTAATTTATCTTTTAAACTCCCTGGTAATGATTCAGCAATTTGCCATAATAACCAATACTGTGTTCATGTATATTATACCTTCAGACTTAATTTCTATAATAGACAAAAGAAAATGCAGAATTCTTTTCTCACTATTGTTTAATATAAGTGCCTCGTCTTAAAATGACCGTTCTCTATATATCATTGCGCTATAATCTCTCTATTCAATATAATAGAGATTAATATATTATCCAAACACAAATATCTACTTTTACCATCTAAAACGTTAGTTGTGTAAACGAACTTCCTCCCCTTATATATTATTAAAAAGTTTAACTTCTAAAAAATTACGCTCTTCTTTCTGTAAATTTTTTGCACATTACCCGCCGCGGGAATTGTTAGAAAAAAATCCCTGTGGGCTATAAAAAAAAAAATAGTTAAATTACTAGGCGTAGTGTTGTAGTATTCCTAAGAAAATTTCAAATTCTGAGAATTCATTGTTCACTCAACCCTCTTTAGAAATATGAGTTTTACCGCCGTATATTTCCAGCATCTGCAAAGATAAATGATGTTCATTATGAAATGAACCCAATTTCTTCCACACACAATAGAAAGTGAAATCTTAATGTTAGTGCTTATTAAAGATTCATTAAAAACCTCGTGCAATACGTTTTCCTAGGCCCTAATGAAATTTCAATATTTGTTTTTAATATACCAAAAATAATTTCATTAGTCCCTTGAAACCACCTCGCTATCTTAAATAAAAATTACAACTTCTTAAAATTTACGCTTTCTATAAGATTATTTCCTACATTATACACAAAAATTCCATATGAGAACTCTTAGAGAGGTACGATTTTTCCTAAATTTCAACATACCCTTAAGATTAATATTATATTGGTTAATACTATATCACAAATTGAGTTTTCCTAACCGCGTATCTTAGTAATGGCGCATTTGAATTAAAAATCTAGTGTGATTTGCCATTGGATTATAAGGTGCATATTTCAAAAAGACAGCAAAAAGATGAATTATTAATTGTTTTCAGAGTTGTCTTAATTGACGTTTTTTTTAATGAAATTTCAAACCTATATATGTTTATATGAAATAATACCAAATAGTATATATTCAGGTTCAAAGTTGTCCGAAAAAACCTGTTTTAATAAAAAAAATTAAACTTTCTAAAATTAAAGCTTGTTCTTAAAATATTTCACATTACAACATTACATTTGTTCAAACACTTACAAATTTTATGAACTTTTAACATTTTCAAACATTATAGATAAATCCTTATTCTGCTCTATATATCTCTTATATACAATAGAGTTTATTAACATTAAAAGGTATTTTCAGCCATATTGATAAATATATATAGAGTGGATTCATGAAATGGCAATTTTCAAAAAAGCAGAAAAGAGATTTATATAAATATGTTTTTATGGTAGTCTTAATTTATTGCACGTTTTGTGGAATATGAAATTTCATAAATATTGTTTTTATCTATATTACCAAATATAATTTTATTAGCTGTGAAAACTCTTGTTTTAATAATAAATAAGTGTCCCAAGGGACCTGAACTTCTAAAAAGTTTACGACGCTGTTCTTAACCTATTGATTCAAGTTGTCACCCGAAAAATTTAAGGGAACGTCATTAATTAAGTTTCACGATTCCTAAATTTTCAAAGCCATTTGGCCCCAATCATTTTGTTTTAAAATCTTTAATAATATATTGAGTTTTTAACGGTGTTATTTTTCAAGCAATTTGAAAAAAAATATATGTGTTCCCATGAAACTGCCAATTTTTTCAAAATGAGCAAGAAAAGTGAGAATTTATTATTATTTTGTTTTAGTTGTCTAATAAATTTGACGTTTTTAAATGAATTTCAATATTTGTTCCTCCTAATAAATTATCCGAGAATATTTATGTTTCATTCAGTCCTGTGTAAACCTAAGTTTTTAATATTAAAATTTTAAAAACTTCTAAAAAATTTACGCATTGTGGCTTAAAATTTTCACTAGACTATTTGAATTTTTTACAAACATCATAAAAAAGTACGATATATTTTTACTCATAAATTATTAGTATTTAGCAAAAATGAATGTAAGTGACATATTCGAAATTTGTAGTTTTTTTTAACTGGATAATATTTCCGTATTTTAAAAAAGATCTAAATAATGTGTTGCATTGAAAATGCAATTTTCAAATGAAAAGCAGAAAAGCGAAATTTATTAATAGTTTTAGAGATGTCTTAAATTTTGATCGATATTAATTTTAATTGAAAATTTCATATTAGTTGTTTTATAATATACCAAATATTCTAATTATTATGTGAATAACTTTGTTTAATAAAAAAATTTTAACGTTTCTAAATTAACTCTTTTATTCTTTAATTTTCTTCATTACAAATTTTCCGTGACTCTTTTAAAAGTACGATGTTTTCACTTATTAATAAATTTCTCATTACTATTTGAAATTATTTAGTTAATCTTAAAATGAGTTTTTTTATCGGTATTTTCAGCATTTGAAAAGATATTGAAATGATGTTTCATTGAAATGCAATTTCAATAAACAGAAAAGAGAATTTATTAGTAATATAATTGTAATGTGTAGGTTTATTAATTTCACAATCGTTTGGTAAGAAATATATTACTCGATTAGTCTCTTTGGAATATAGCAACAAATATTTTCATAGTTGTGGAAATACCTGTTTAATAAAAAAATTTAATAACTTCCTAAAATTATAAATTACAATATAAATTTTTTCAACAATTACGAATTTTAGAAATCTTAAAAAGTTACGATTTTTCCTAATAATTTTACAACTATTTTGAAAAATTCATTTGAAATTGGTTGTAAAATTTGAGTATTTACAATTATATTATCTAGGCAACTTTGCTAAAGATAATTTGTTACTCATTTACAGAAATTCAAATTTCAAAAATGAAGAAAAGTGAATTTTAATTAATTAGTTTTTGATTGTTTTCTTAAATATTGACAGTTGGTTTTAATAGATAAAACATTTCAAAAGTATTTGTTTTAATATATCACAAATTATATTTATCATTAGTTTATTATCTAAAACATTCTCTCCTATGGATGGTGACGAGCACGCATCTTCCAAAATTTGATAACGTTTTATTTCATTTATTTAATATTTCACATTACAGTCGCAGTGGTCTTTTGTTAGCAGTGCTCTTAATGATGGAATTCTTCAGATACAGATTTTAAGAAATTTTATTTCAGAAATATTTATTTTATAAATTGAGTTATTAACGGTTTTAAATTTATCTAGAAATTTGCAAAAATAGTAAGGGTGTGTGCATTAAGATAAGCCTAAATTTTCAAAAAAAGCAGAATAATAGAGAAATATTTATTAATCTGTTTTTAGGTGTCTTAAATTGACGTTTTTCTTAATGAAATTTTTCAATATTTGTGTGATTTTTATACCATTAATTATTCATTAGCTGTGGAAAAACTGTTTTAATATAATAAAGATTTAAATAACTTTCTAATATTTTACTTGCCTTTTCTTAAATTGTGACTAATTGATCAACCTTCTATGAACTCTTAAAAGTACTCGATTTTCCCTCCAAACCTTGTTGCGAACACTGTTAGAAATTATTGTCTAGAAGTCTTGAAAATTGAGTTTTAACGGTATTTCAGGCATTTGAAAACAAAATATATGTGATATATCATCGAAATGCAATTTCAGAATCGAGTGCAGAAAAGTAGAATTTCATTTACACTCTAGTTCTTAGCGTGTCTTAAAATGACGTTTCTTCTTATATGACCAACTCTTCCATATCATCCTGCTCTTTTACCCTTACCAAATATCCTCTCCCCCTCTAGTTCCGTGAAACACCCTGGTTTTAACTCAAAACAATTATCCTTTAACTTCTAAAAATTTACCCGCCTTTTGGCTTAACTCCACCTATACAATTCCTAGGATCTCTTCCAAATAATGTGTTCACGAGTCTCTCTTTCCATAATTTACATACCACCTTAACCACTCCTTCATCTTCCCGCGTAAGTTCTTCAAAATTTGAGTCTTCTCTACGGTTATTTTCTTACCGCTTATCTCTAATTCAAAAATAAAAACTGTGCTTGTCTCCCTATGTTTTGAACTATCGCACTTTCTCTACAAAACGTGCTACGAAATATCCTCCCTTACTCTAGCCCAATCTGCTTTCCTACGGTGTTCTTAATACTGACCGTAATATCCCTCTCTAACTGGTACTGATATTCTCCTCACATAATTCTGTTCTTTCATATACTACACACAAATAGTTATTTCCCATTAGTTGTTGCAACAAAACCTTTTCTTTTTAATAAAAAATCTCTTAACTTTTCTCCTCACCACAGCTCTACTCTCTTTTCTCTCCAACACTATATAATCACATCATATATACATTCCTAAGTATAACAGTTTCTTACACCACTAAGCCTACGCACTTTTACTCCTCACATAATTCTTCCTCTCACACCCTATTTCTGAACTACACTCTCCAACTCTTAGATATAAACCTCTTCTAACAACCTTCGAGTTTTCTATTAACTTGACGTTTACTCTTCAGCCTATTATGTGAGAAACCTATGGACTAATGTTGTTCTCTTCATTCGCAAATGCAATTCTCACAAAGCTAGTTACACAACCGCAGAATTGTTAATACACACGAGCTTGGTTTAATAGCGTGCTCTATAAATATGATCGTTTTTTTATAAATAGAATTTATTCCAAATACTATATTCGTTTCTGGTGATAAAGGTCACACCGACCTATCTTACACATGGCCCTACATATCCACCTCTCTCTCTTAGGCTGTCTTGTCAATTCTATAACCTATTCTTTAATCATCACTATTTCATCACCCCAACTTTTACCAAACATTTTCATAAAAATTTCACAACGTCCTCTTCTCTCCAAAACTTTCTATACCACACTTCACGCACATTATACGATATCCTACATTACTCACAACATCATATGATCTTTTCTCTCCTACCAATGGCTTAACACTTTACACTACCATTCCTAGATAATAGCAACGCCCACTTGGTTTAGTACACTCACGCTCATATCTAAATATCTCGAAAGAGACTCCTATCTTAAAAATAAGGCTACTCTAATTCTTCTCACGGCAATCTTCGCGCACAAACGCTCTAGAATGGCTGTGTTTATATGATCACTCGGCACACTTTCTCACTAAAGATCAAAGATATGCACCATATGCTATGCAATTCCTCATTATGTTCTCTAAAATTACGCTCCTCTCCCTCTCGTCTCTCTCACACCTAACTCATGTCCACGTTTTATAATGCAATATTACACCTCTCCATAAAATCATAAATGGTTGAAAGCTCTCGGGCGAACATTAATCTATCCCCTTTGATACACAATTCACTTTCTCACAACCTCCAAACCATTCTCACTCTCCCTGGCTTAAAAACACAATCATCACACAATTCACTGTCTATAAAAAAGGGCCATATACATTTACTTTTAGGTACACCCACTAACCTGATATGCCAACACCAGCTATCGCTTCCTCAAATAACCAATTACTGAATCTCTTCAAGTTTGCTATATTCAAATTACAGCTCCTTACACTTCTCCTTTATCACTCTCTTTATACTTCTACTCATAACGAGCATCATTATGAGTAGCGTCTTTAAAAGTCCCTAGCGACCACGATCACTCTCTCCTTACTAACTCTAACACTTCTGACATGTATTCTTGGTGCTCCATTCCTTATACACACTCTGGATAGTCTTCTTTTAACCACCGTCTCTACATATTTTCAGGCTCTATATTCTGCACAAACATTACACCATTACACACAGTTAGTTTGCGATCTGATATAACTCCAATCTCAAATAAGAATCTACGACACCAATCACCAGAGATATCTCTCAATATTAACCCCTTGTTTTAGGTTCCCTGTCTTATTTATTTTGGTTATACGTTATTTAATAGGAGGAGGCCATCCTCTACAAAATATCCCTTTCTTTCTCATTCCATGGAGGTGAGCCTTACAATCACTCACCACTTTCCACGCTACGTAGCATATGTAAATACCTGTACTCTTGGATATAACACATATACCTTCAACAACCCCTCTAATTACCTTCTATCTCTGGTATAACAATTTACCAATTCATCCACACTCTCACTGCAAATCTTCTGGCGAGACTTACACTCTTTCACCTTCATTATCTCTTTTACACATTATCAATAAGCGCACACTATTAAAAGTGTACGTATCCTTTTCCTTTGATAATATTCATTCATACCACTCTCGCACACATTCCTCTCATCTTCCAATATCAACTCCTACACATACATCTGCGACTGTTGCTTATTAACAAGCTCCTACTCTCTTCCCAGCATCTTAAAAACTATTTATAGTTTTACATATTCTGAAAAATTAGCTCCATTTGTACCCAGGAACGGTACTGTGGGTATGTAATATCCACTAGATGGGCTATTACCGAGTGTGTCTCCACTTGAATTGCATATCTCGTCTTCTCCTACTGATAACTCTCTATCACTTCCATTTTTTTAATTTTATATTTACTCACGTACAATTATGCTATTCCTCACGATTCAATGAATGACATTCACACCATGTGTTAATTAAATATTATACTTTATCAACACTATCTCTGTATTCTTACTATTTTACGCTTTCTCATCACGCAATCTTTGTCTTCATCCCATCTCACCTCACACCCTATCAATTGAAAACTTACTTCTCAAGAATAGTTACACTACTACTTTCTCTCTCCTAGAACTCTAATTACAATAAATCTCTGCAACACTTTTTATATTTTCCTTTTGCAACCACTCATACACTCTTAACACACATCCTTGCAGCTATTCTCTACAAAGTGTTCATACTCTCTCACAGCTCATTCTTAGCAACCACCTATTTTATATCACTCAGATTTACTCAACTCCTGCAATCTATGGCCTCTTCACATTATCGGATCACTCTTATAAGTCATGAATCCACATATACAGCCTTCAAACCTCTTCTCACAATATTACCGTTACGTTTCTCTCTAGAAGTTCTCTCACAAAAACTGGTACCCGCTTATATTCTCTACATCTTTAAATACTTTCCTTCTAATTATTCTGACATCTTTGTTCATCTCATACAAAAATATTTCACCTAATACTACGTTCTCCCTGACACTACTTCTTGTCCTCCTCTATATATCCATAATAACATTTCATCTCTTAATTTCTCTCTCTAATAATATCCACGGCGTCCACTCTCATTCTTGAAAATAGTCATAGATGCACCAAATATCTCCGCGTCAACTCTCTCACACGAGCCGCTTACGAATATATTTCACTATTTACATCTTGGCGAACTATTCTGAAATCTCATCTGGCTCCATATATAAACTACCTAATAAAAATTGGCAGCTTCAGTGTTAACTCAGACACTTATTTTCCCGATGCTATCTTCAGAATAATAATCTAAAGGTGAATAATTCTTTGGATAATTGCATTTTTCTATTTGAACCGCTCAGAGATAAGTTAATCTTACCTAACTAATTCAGATTTTGTCCCTAAAAAATCGACGTTGTCTTATAGATAACATATAATCATCGATCATTTGTTCTCCTTTATCTATTCCTCTCCACTCCATCCCACACTACTAATTCGATTCTACGTTGTGAAAAAACCTTTGTTCTCCCTAACTACAACATATCTCCTCTTACACTCTCCTTACAGACTTACAGCTTCTTTTAATCTCCTCCAAGATTAGATCCTTAATTTGGATTACAATTATACTACACCCTATTAGCACTATCTTTCTAAAT
>JABUQX010121568.1:17500-28286 GCA_015478945.1 Trachelipus rathkii | reverse complement strand
CACACCTGCTATTCTTTAAGGCAAAAAAATCCAAGTATCAAATCACCTGCCTTAACCCAGACCTACCAGCCACCGGCCCCCTAATACAAGAGCCACCAAAAATTATGTTACCGGACACAATAAACCAGTCTGAGCCACCGTACACGCGGGAGGTCTATATGGTTCTCCAGTCTCCAATAAGGGTCCAGAAATAAGGCAACAGGTTTTTAGCAATATATTTACAGCACATATAAAATATCAATAGTAATAGTCAATGTTTATACCCAATCAAAAATCCTATCTGGCTAGCCAATATAATCCCCCAAAATGTCAATAAGTTAAATAAATCAAATAATAAATCATAAACCCCAAAATGTCAATAACTCAAGTAAATAAAATATTCAATAATAATTCCTACAAATATCAGTAACGTAAATAAATCAATAGAATCAATAATAATACACACGAATATCAATAGAGTCAATAAATAACCGGGCAAACTGTCTGAACAGTATAACTGGGACTCACTATCCATATACTAAACAACACTGTGGATATAAAATAATTCAAAGTATTACCGGGTTACACTAAACCTTCACAACTGGGTCAATCTGTTATTACAGTTTAAATGTATAAGGGAACTTTAATGTCTAGGGAAATAAACAAACAAATGAACTTCCCTTTGGTTCCCATGAAGGTGGGGAGTACACTTAAAGGGAACTTTAAAGTCTTAGGGAAATAAACAACAAATGAACTTCCCTTTGGTTCCCGTGAAGGTGGGGAGTACACTCAAGTACCCTCCCAATCCAGTGAAGGTGGGGAGTACACTCAAGTACCCTCCCAATCCAGTGAAGGTGGGGAGTACACTCAAGTACCCTCCCAATCCAGTGAAAGCAACCTCAGGATCCAAAAAACCAGTTTACCAGAGCCTTGTAGGCTGGGATATCCTTGAAAGCCAAATCGGGTTTATGAGCTTCGTTCAGGTAGGGGCAATGTCTCAGGGAACACCCCAATGCAAATCTCTCCAGGTTGGGATTAGGTTCCAGGTAAAACCGATTCAAATCACTCCAGGTTGGGATCAGGTTCCAGGTAAAACCCAATTCAAATCGCTCCAGGTTGGGATCAGGTTCCAGGTAAAACCCAATTCAAATCGCTCCAGGTTGGGATCAGGTTCCAGGTAAAACCCGATTCAAATCGCTCCAGGTTGGGATCAGGTTCCAGGTAACTAAAAGTCAGGATGGTCCCAGTATCCGCTCCCGGTATTCAGACCCTTGAAATAGAGAGCCCATCATCAGGTATATTTACACATAGTACACAATAGAAATAATAATAATAATAATAGTCTTGCATAATAATAATGCCATCACTGTTAAAAATCATAACAGCAGTAATAATAATAATAATAATAATAATAATAATAAAATACTGTTAATAAATAAAACCCTAACCTAATATATTACACACTTTTGCTGGGATATCCCTCACATTCACGCACTATCATCCTAACAAACATACAGTTAAAACAAAATAATAATAATAATAATAATAAAGAACTTTCTACGCCTTGTTCATACACTATCCTTTCTCGCACAATTTAACCCTAGCACTCGTAATTTTACCTCCACTCCAGATCTCAATTCCACCTTAACCTTACTTTCCATTTCTCCTCAAACCTGGTAATCCGGGTTACTAATGGTAAATGTTCACAAAATAACCTAGTAACACTCCAATAACAGTCTCCTATTAAAGCAACCTGGTACAAACCCGATGGTAACTTGATCACGAAAAATAGCATCGTAACGCTTCAATAATAATTTCTTAACTCAAACCTCGTGAAAATCTCTCAAAATCTACCTTGAAATATGCTATCACTTGCCTATTCACATTTTCCATCTTAACTCCTCGATCCTAATTTTAACATCACTTCCTACTTTTAGTTCACACTATTCCAATATTAACCAGTTTTAAATACTTAGCAACCCTAATGTCAATGTTATTTCGTTTATCCTGAATTTAATAACTTTAGCAAAAATGACTGCAAGCTTCCTACTTTTAGTTTTAACCTTTGAAATAATAGTTTACTTACCCAGTTTGGGGAATTGAACGACCTCAAATATGGTTTCTACGAAACCTGACTTCAATTAGTTTTTGCAAACTTTAAACCTTGAATCACTGGACCTTTATTTCCTTGTAGACACTTATAACAATTTCACCTTAAAAGTATCACACACCAGTTTCCGTGACTTTCTAAACGTACTTTCGTTTTCCTTGACAATAACAAAATGAGCATTTTCCTTGAGATGCTTCCGCGCACGCAGTTCTTAAGTTACTTGGTTTGTTTAATATCAGTCCACTATATATATATATATATATATATATATATATATATATATATATATATATATATATATATATATATATATATATATATATATATATATATATATATATTTATATATATATATATATATATATATATATGTATATATATATATATATATATATATATATATATCAAAATCAATTTAAAGACGCAAAATGTTTGGTATTATAGAGTATCATAAAAATTTAATGGATACAGATGCCGATAACGATATTACAACTCACAAAATTACAGATACCAATACTAAAATCGACTGGATACCATGGTATCGGTACTATCACATATATATATATAAGCAGTATATATGGTATAGAGAGCAGGGTAAGGTGTATATGAGGTATATATATAGCAGTATATATATAGTTATATATATATATATATATATATATCGGTATATGTATATATATATATATATATAGAAGAGTATATATAATATATATATTGAATATTATATATACATATATATATTATTATATGTTATTATTATTATATATATATATATATATATATATATATATATATATATATATATAAGTTATTATTATTACATATATATATATATATATATTGGGTATATTTATTTTACATATATATTATATTTATATAGTTATATATTAAAGATATATATACATATATATATATATATATATATATATTATACATATACATATATATGAAAGGTTCAAATGTACTATTGTGTTCAGGTTAATAATACAGGCGTTTCAAAGTGTCTCGTTAAATGTGAAAATAAGGGTGCCTATGCCATTATAGACTTCAAGAGGTATTATATTTTTCATTATTTTTGATAGTCTTAGTAATGATACTTTGTTAAACTTTTTAATATATATATATATATATATATATATATATATATATATATATATATATATATATATATATATATATATATATTTTTATATATATATATATATATATATATATATATATATATATATATATATATATATATATATATATATATATATCACTGTTTTGTATAAAATTTATGATTTTATATATTATTGTTTTCTTTATAGTTTTTTTGACGCTGATTTCAAATCTGTTTACGGTTTTTTTCTATCACGTACAGTTTTTATGCAGTGCGCCCTTAGACATTTTGGCATGTGCGTTCGTCCTCTGGTACTATGGAGATTGGTTCGTTCGTATATGTGTTCCAGCTGAAAACCGACCATGTGATTGAAGTCTCAGTCTTTCAGTATGATGAAGCGTTTAGTCATTATGCTATTTGTCTGTTATTGGTGTAAAATATGGCTTCGCGTACATGTGTTAACGATAGTGATATATTCTGTTATATTTGCGGACGGTACACTGTCTTAAAGCAAAGACAGACTATTAATGATTTTGTGAAGCGTGCCTACTATATGTATTTCGGGGTGAAGTTAGGTGATCAAGATAAATCGTGGGCACCTCATACCGTATGTCGAACGTGTGTCGAGGCGCTACGTCTTTGGAGTAATGGGAAGAAACCTTCTATGCCCTTTGCTATTCCAATGGTGTGGAGAGAACAAACGAACCACTACAATGACTGTTATTTCTGTTTGACAAATGTATGTGGATATAATGCTAAAAACATCAAAAATATAATATATCCCGACCTACCATCTGCCATCAGACCTATACCACATAGCGATTCACTACCCGTTCCGTTGCCACCCTCATCACTAGGGGGAGTGTCTTGGTCAAGCGATGAGGAACCGATGTTAGATGAAGATAGTGCGGGAAATGAGGAGTATACTTGTGAGGAAGGTGATAGCACCCTCTCAAAATTCAACCAAAATGAACTGAATGATTTAGTCCGCGATTTGTATTTGTCAAAGGACAAAGCCGAACTTCTTGGCTCGCGGTTGAAAAGGAAACATGTGTTAGCATCGGGAACAACATTTGCATGGTATAGACATCGCGAAAAGGACTTACTTGTCTATTTTGCGGAGAACGATGACCTCGTGTACTGCAATAATGTTCATGGCCTAATGGCTTTTTTCGGTGTACATAATTATCAGCCCTCGGAATGGAGACTCTTTATAGATTCAAGCAAACGTAGTTTAAAAGGGGTATTACCACACAATGGTAATATACACCCTTCAATACCTATAGCAAACTCTGTACAATTAAAAAAAAACTATGACAATATTGCAGGTATGCTGGCGAAAGTAAAATATAGTGAATATGGATGGCTTCTGTGTGGTGATTTGAAGGTTATTGGCATGCTACTAGGACTTCAGTCCGGATACACGAAATATCCATGTTTTCTATGCGAATGGGATAGTCGTGACACTAGCAATCACTGGAAACGGAAACAGTGGCCCGCACGTAAAAGTATTACTCCTGGTGTACGAAACGTTGTCCACGAACCGCTTGTCGATGCAAAGAATGTATTACTCCCTCCACTGCATATTAAATTAGGTATCATGAAACAATTTGTTAATATGGCCCTCAACAAGGACAGTGCCTGTTTACAGTATATGTGTCAGAAATTCCCCTCTATTAAAGCTAAAGTTAAGGAGGGACTATTTGTTGGACCCCAAATCCGAAAGTTGATGTTTGACAAAACGTTTGAATCAACAATGACACAATGTGAATTAGAGGTATGGAATGCTATAAAGACCGTTATTGAGAGATTCCTTGGGAATACGAAAGATGTACACTACCAAACAATCGTAGAAAATATGCTGGAGAAAATGGAGGCTTTCGGTTGTCGCATGAGTATTAAATTACATTTTTTGCACTCTCACTTAGATTTTTTCCCTGCAAATCTAGGGGCCGTTTCCGAGGAGCAAAGGGAACGGTTCCATCAGGATATAAAGGATATGGAACAAAGGTATCAAGGCAGATGGAATGCTAACATGCTTGCGGACTATTGTTGGATGTTAAAAAGGGATACAAGCTCTGAAGAAGGTACAAATGGACATAGAACATCAAAACGAAAATTTCAGCAATAAATGGTAAGTTTACTCGTATCGTATTTGTATTCAATATGTTTCGAGTTTCATACAGTAATCACCATTGTTTCTCTATGTGGTATAACCTATTGTAGTTGTTACCTATGCATTATGCACCTCCAATCACAGGAATACCTAGCTTTATCATTACCATTAAAAAAATGTCGTGTTTATTATATTTCTGCGATTTGTGGAAAATCCTTACGTGATACGAGAAAATGAATATCATTTTCAAAATCAGCACGGAAAATACGTATAGGAACACTACTTCATTCCAAAACATCAACATTTTTGTCTAAAAATGTAGGACAATATATATATATATATATATATATATATATATATATATATATATATATATATATATATATATATATATATATATATATATATATATATATATATATATATATATATATATATATATATATATATATATATATATATATATATATATATATATATATATATATAGTATATATATATATATATATATATATATATATATATATATATATATATATATTGTAGTGACTGGTTTTGTCACTTACAAAAATAATTTTATTATGCAGGTTAATAGATTTAAGAGCATAAACTTCAATTTAACTTGTAACCTTACAGCAGAACAATAAGATATGTAAGCTTACACAGATACAATAAGATATGTTTATAGATATAAATTTAAATTTAATTATAATTCAAAGTTCTCGACGATGTGTTCAAGGATGAATTATATACCAAGATCTTCTACACAAACTTTATTCTGGACTGCAAGATAAACAGAGCAGGAACCTACGGAACAAACCATTATTAGTATCTATATTATTAATAAAATAATAACAAAATAATAGTAATGATAATAATAATAATAATAATAATAATAATAATAATAGTAATGATAATAATAATAATAATAATAATAATGATAATGATGGTAACAATGATAATAATTAATAATAACAATAATCATATCAATGATAATAATAATAATAATGAGAATAAGAATAGTGAGATTAATAATAATAATGCTAGTAATAATAATAATAATAAAAATAATGATAATAATAATAATAAAATAGTTACCCATTTAGTATCCTTTTACAAATAATATTGGTGATAAACATTTAAGATTGGTGTTAAAAGTTAAGTTTAAAGGTAGCTTATATAAGCTTATTCTTTTATTAAAAATCTAAAGCAAAATAAGCTTATTCTCTGAAACACATTAGATTCATGAATAGATTTGTAAAATAAAAATATAACATTAAAAAATAAAAATAGGGTCACTACAGATACCTTCCCTCTCAAGAAGACTGGAAACGTACTGGCTTCAACAGCGGACGCCCAAATCTCGAGGTAGAAGGAACTATAGCAGGCGAAGCATGAGATATAAGAGAAGGAGAAGGAGAAGAAACAGACACAGAAGAGGAAACCTCACAAGAGGGAACGTCAGGAGGAAAAGGTAAAATATCAGGAGGTAAAGCAAAATCGAGGACAGGAGGTAAAATCGGAGGAGGAAAAGACAAAGAAGGCAGGTGATGAGAAACAGAAGAAGAAGCAGTGGCGGTACTAGAAGGACTAGCAGGAGTAACAGAAGGTGGAACTGTAGTAGTAACCACAACAGTCTCATGTAATGGAGAGGAAGACACAGGAACAATTAGTGAAGGAAAAGATGGAAAAAAGGAGGAAGAGCCAATGTCAGAATCATCATCCAAACTATAAGAAGAAGAATCATCAAGGACAAAAGAATTATCGTGCAACAGATTATCAGAAAGGTCAGAATCTGAGGAGTCAAGGAAAGCAGGTTTAATACGTTCAACCGAAACATTTTCAACACGATTCCCATTTTGAATTGTGAAAAAATGAGGTCGGCGACGAAGAACAAGATAAGGACCAGTATAAGAAGGTTGTAAAGGAAAATGATGAGAGTCATGACGAAGAAATACATGAGTAGCAGAATCTAAATTCTTGGGTAAATAAACAGCAGTAGATTGGGAACGAGCAGGAGAAGGAAGAAAAGAAGAAACAATAGAACGAAGCTTAGAGAGAAAAGAAGGATAATCCGGAAAAGGAAGGTCAATAGAAGAAGAAGAAAAAAAATTCACCAGGAAGACGCAAGGGTGAACCATAGACTAGTTCAGCTGCAGAAGATTTCAAATCTTCCTTAACCGAAGACCAAGCAAAACCAGAGGAAGATTCTCCACCCAATGTTGTGGATTAGGGGAGCAGCGCAAAGCAGCCTTTAATTGGCGATGAAGGCGCTCGACATAAGAATTTCCTTGAGGGTGATAAGTACTGGAATGGATTTTTTCAATACCAAGGAGAGATAAGAAATCACGCCAAAGATGGGAACGAAATTGTGGGCCATTATCAGTGACAATAGAGGAAGGAACACCAAAACGAGCCACCCAATTAGTAAGAAAAGCCGTAGCAATATTTTCCGCAGTAGGAGAAGAAAGAGGAATAACTTCAGGCCAACGAGTATATCTGTCAACCATAGTCAATAAATAAGTACACCCACGCGAAGGCGGAAGAGGGCCGCAAAGATCAAGATGAAGATGATCAAAACGACAAGAGGGTAAAGGAAATGAACCTAAAGGAGGTTTAGTATGTCTATGAACTTTGGTTTTTTGACAAGCAATACATGAACGAGCCCAAAACGAGATGTCAGTATGCATGTTAGGCCAAAAAAAACGAGAGGATAAAAGTTTTTGAGAACCACGAATACCAGGATGAGAAAGAGAATGAAGGGTAAGAAAAACCTGTTTTCGAAAAGCAGAAGGAACAAAAGGACGGACTCTGCCAGTAGAAATGTCACAAATTAAAGGAATAGTAGAATCAGGTAAAGAAAGAGTTTGAAGTTTGATAGAAGTATCAGCAGGAAGAATAAGATCCTCCCCCATTTGAGCAGCCGACATAGCAGAGTAGTCTAATGTAGGCAAAGGCATAACCGCATTTATCTGGATACGAGATAAAGCATCAGCACTAGAGTTATCACGACCAGGAATGTGACGAAGATCAGTAGTAAATTGGGCAATAAAATCCAGATGACGAAATTCACGAGGAGAATAGTGTAAAGAAACAGAAGTAATAGCAGAAGTGAGTGGTTTATGATCCGTGAGAACATAAAACTGACGACCTTCAAGAAAATATCTAAAGTATTTAATTGAAGAATATACAGCAAATAGCTCACGACCAAAAGTACTATAGCGAGTGACAGCAGGAGGAAGTTTCTGAGAATAAAAAGCGAGAGGAAGCCAAGCACCATTTTGCAGTTGCTCTAGTGAAGCTCCTACAGCATAATCACTGGCGTCTACAAATAGGCGAGTTTCAGCACCGTGTTCAGGAAAAACAAGAAGAGTGTTGTTGACCAATAGAGTTTTGCTCTGTTCAAAAGCCTCACAAGCAGACTGTCCAATTAACCATTGTCGAGCTGCCCTGACGACCTTGAACAAGCAAAGCAGTAACTGGAGCTAATATGGCAGCAGCCTTGGGGAGGAAATGACGATAAAAATTAAGGAGACCTAGGTAAGCACGAAGATCTTTCTGAGTGGTAGGAAGAGGATAATCACGAATAGCAGAAACACGATCAGGTAGTGGAGAAAGACCAGAAGCAGAAATTTTATGGCCAAGAAAATGAAGAGAAGCAGCACCCAAAATGCATTTCTCGAAATTTAAACGAAGACCAGCTTGAGATAAATGAGAGAAAACAGTACTGAAGATGAGAAAGATGCTCCTCCGGAGAACGAGAAGCAACTAATAGATCATCAATGTAAGCATATACAAAGGGTAAACCACGTAAAACATGATCTATCAAACGTTGAAAAGTAGCACTGGCATTACGAAGACCAAATGGCATAAAGTTATACATAAAATTGCCAAAAGGAGTTGCAATACAAGTTTTAGGACGATCATCAGGATTAACAGGAATTTGAAGGAAGGCAGATTTTAAGTCAAGAGAAGAAAAAATGGTGCATCCATTTAGAGAAGAAGTAAAATCATGAAGGTGAGGAATAGAATAAGTATCAGCAACAGTTTTAGAATTTAGTAACCTGTAGTCCCCAACAAAACGAAAAGAATCTGGCCCCTTTTTAACAATGTGAAGCGGAGAAGCGTAAGGAGAAGTAGAAGGGGAAACAATACCCTTTTCCAGAAGCATGTCAAATTCAACACGCGCAATGTTTAACATTTCTGGAGAAAGTCTGCGAGCCTTGCAAACAGGAGGACTACCTTTTGTCTCAATGTAATGCATTACATGGTGAGACGCAGGAGAAAGATTAGAAATAGGCTGGATTAAGTCAGAAAATTCAGAATGCAAAAGAGCGTGAAAAGAAGAATAAGAGGAGGAATCAGGAAGATTGATACCATAAATAGAAGAATCAAAAGGAACAGCATTACAAGAAAGAGAAGTAGTGCCATCAAGTAGACGACTATTGGCCATGTCAATAAGAATATTGAAATGACTTAAGAAATCAGCACCAATGATGTTTTGTGTAACATCGGCCAAGAGAAAAGTCCAACGGAAAGAACGACGCAGTCCAATAGATAAAGTAAGGAGTTGTTCACCATAGACAGCAATGTTAGAACCATTAGCAGCCCGTAAATGAGAAACAACAGGCGGAAGAGAAGAACAAAAACCATGAACATTCAAAATAGAGAAACTACTGCCCGAGTCAATAAGGAAAAACCGCTTAGAATCACCATCAAATATACGTAAAAGCGAACCTGGAAGAACAGCATTAACTTCAGGAATAGAAATAGAAGAAGAATCAACAGAAATAGGAACAGAAGGAGAAACCGTTGTAGTAGCAAGAACCGAAGACGAATAAGAAACAGTAGGAATATGGAGTGAATCAGAATTGGCATTGGAGGAAATGACCAAGGGAGGAGCGCAATGATCTACGGTCCCCCCCGAGTGGAGTTTCCCTGAAGAGAATTTGTAGATTTAAAATTACAGGGAGGAATGCAGTTACGTGCTCTAACACCAAAATGATAATGATAGTAGCATAAAGGAGAACCCTGAGGAGGTTGTGGCAAAGAAGAACGGGAAGGTGAAGGAGAACGAGATCTAGTGCGAGAAGATGCAGATTGCTGACACTGACAACGAGAGATAGAAGACATTTGTTGTTGCAAGGAAATAATTTGAACATTCATATTGTTCAACAAGGTAAGAATATTAGTAAGAGGGTCTAAAGATGAATTCTGGAAAGATGGAGGAGGAGTACAAAGAGAAGAAGGAGCAGAGGAAGATAGAGCAGCGGAAGACGAAGATATAGAAGGAAGAGAAGAAGAGTTAGTAGCAAATTGAGAAGGAAAAGTAATAGAAGAAGAAGAAGGCATAATCGCGAGAGTAGAACCCATAGGGGTAAAAGATGGATAAGTTATAGGAGAAGAAAATGATTGATTGGCACGAATAATAATATCCGCACGTTCGGCTAAATCTTGAAGAGACAAGGCGTCACCATGA
>JABUQX010121568.1:0-12500 GCA_015478945.1 Trachelipus rathkii | reverse complement strand
CGAAACAAAAATTCTGCTCCAATTCCAATTTTAAGTATACACGACCTTGTGAATAAAATGTCGTAAATTACAGCACTCCTTGGCATTTGCCTCTCCTGACTTCACCCATTATGTTGGTCAATTCTTGTTTTAAGGTCTTTAAAGTTTCTCCAAAATATAAATCATTGCACATAAAACAAGGAATGTTGTAAACACCTTCCATGGCTTCTCGTTTTGTGGTATTATTAGTAATTATAGATTTCTATTAAAGATGTTATCAGGAAATAAACTTGAAAATTAAAATTAATATTAAACTAAATTTAGTGATAAATTAAATTAAGTTCAAGAAGTTGGGGTGTGAAAAAGGAATACTTTAACATTTTTCACATGACCAAAAGGTGAAGACTGATATTTCTTAGTCTAGAAACAATTTTAGAGTTAGGCATGTTTATATTAAGTTTAATTTCAGTTTCCTGGATACCCACTCTTGCAAGAATACCTAATCTAATAAATAAGACACACAAAACCGCGCGAAGATAAAGACCACATGGGGAGGGTTCTACACATATCCTTGTCTATATGTTTAGTCCATATTTGGATTTATATTTTGGAGCAACTTTAAACGAGTGCTTAACAAAACAAGAATTTTGACCAACTATATGGGTGAAGTCAGGAGATGGCAACTTATTTGTAGATGCGTATAATTTAGACATTTATCACAAGAAGATCAAGTTATTAATTGGAATGGTGCAGAATTTTTGTTTCTGTCCAAAGATAAAAACTTAAATCAATTGATTGAGTCCTTTTTCATTTTTACAAAAAGTAATTTTTAACAAATCAGAAGGATTTTTCAATTTTGATCCAGTCACAAAAAGATTTATATCAGATCATGTTAAGGACTTACTTTTGAGATAATTAATATTTTTTCGCATAACATACCTAAAGATTATAGAGAATGTGAGCCACTCTGTCTTTTTTGCTTGAATTTAATTATTTCCTTTTTTTATCTTTATGTTATTCAACATTTTTTTACTTTATTGTCATTTTTTGAATAGAGTTCCTATTAAGGAGTTTAGTGGGCCTCATGAGGAGACCAAGGATATAAGTCTCGAAACGTTAAACTTTATCTTGGTTTAGTTTTTTTAAAAATATTACTTTCTTCTCCTTTATTTTATTTTAAAGTGTGTTTTAAAAAATCTATTAATCAAATGCACTACTATGACTCCATTGTCCTCATATGTATCTTAAGAAACGATTAATGCTACAGTAAAACGGAATACATTGCTGGAATTCTGGTCCAATTTTAGTGCTGGAAATGTAAAAAAAAAAATAAGAAAAAATATATATCTCAAAAACTACAATAGCCTACACAGCAAAAGGGAATACATTTTTGGAATTCCTGGTAAAATTTTAGATAGTAAAAATGAAAAAAAAATCAAAAAAAATAAATAGTTATTAATATAAAAAAAATTCTTAGCAAAAAATAATCAGTTTTTTTACGAACAAAGGACACATTTTCTATGAATAATTAATTATTTTAGTAAAAAGGATATTACAGGGCAATGTAGGGGGCTCGAGCCGACGGGAGAAAGGGGTAGGGGACGTTTTCCATACCCCGTAGTGGGAGGGGGCGGAGGAACCCCCGCGACAACCCAAATACCAAAGAGCGGGGGTTCCGGAAGACCCTTCCCGGAGGGGGGAATTAAGTCCTACCCCGTAGTTCCCCGGAGGCCGCAGCAGACCCCCGACTCCTTGCCATCTGTGCGGTTTATATACCCTGGGTATTTCTTTAATGTAAAAAATACAAAAAAAAAATATAGCGCCTCAATTATTAATAGAAATAGATATATCTACATTTATTTTTAAACCCATCCTTTTAATAAAAGGTCTCAAATAGGCCTTCTAATCATATTACTTATAATTATTAAAACAATAATTTTTTTTTTTTTTTTTTTTTATTTTTTTTTGTATTTTTTATTTTTTTTTATCCTATATATGAATTATCAAAATTTCCAAAAATGTGATTCCTTTTCGCCTGTAGCTATTGTAGTTTTTAGATATATACTATATTTTTTTTTTGTTTTTATTTTTTTTTTTTTAACATTTCCAGCACTAAAATTGACCAGCATTCCAGCAATGTATTCCGTTTTACTGTTTTTTAGCATGTAATAGTTATATTTAAGATACATATCGACGGACAATTGTGGAGGAAACGACTGGACCATATAATATTTTAAAATACTATATATTACTATACTTAATTATTATAATGATCATTATATATATATATATATATATATATTATATATATACTATAATATATTATAATTATTAATATATATATATATTATATCATAATATTAATTTTTAAATTTTGCGGTCTCCTCATATTGTATAATGTACCTCAAATAAATATTTAATTGTAAGTCTCAAAAAATAGATAATTAAAAATTATAATTGGTCATAATGGAAAATCATTTATATTTATACTTTATATATATTCCTACTATGACTGCAGCGATGATTTTGTTCTCGTGATGAGTAGAGCGATGACATGGAAGAGAGCAGTCTCAGAGGCGTCGCTCTAGTTAGTAGAGAGATTTGCAGGCGATGTTGTAAAAAGGAGGGGTCTTGAAAGTAAACGTAGATAAGTCAGTAAGGTCTATAGTGCAGTGATTGTGAGGAGGATAGGTCCTCAGTTGTTTGAAAGGTATGCTTAGATGGTGAAGCAGTGATAAGTGTCCGAGTTTAATATTTAAGTATGTGTTGGATGTTAAAAGGAACGGATGATGCTGAGTGTAGTAGGAAAGTTGTTAATGGCAGGAGGGTGTGGCTGTGCAATTAAATCGTTGGCGAATGTTTTAAGGGGACTAAGTCTTGAGCGCGCTAGGGTCTTACAGTGAGGGTTAATATTGTTACCTGTGTTATTGTATAAGTAGTTGAGACTATACTGTCTGGATACAGAAGTATAGATCTTAAAGGTTCCAATGTGTTCAGATGACAATCCTTAGGGGCGTGCTAGCGTGTGAGAAGGAATTTTGATTAAAATGAGGAATAAACGATATTAGCAGAGTTGAGTGTCGGGTTCAGTTGGAAGAAAGGGGGAAATGAAGGAGAAAAATGAAAGTATGTTGAGATGTTTTGGTCATGTGGAAATGAGAATGTAGTCGGTTGGTTAAGTGATTGTATAGTGGCGCAGTGTGTTGGAAACCGCAAACGGCCTGGAGAGAACCGACACAGAAAAAAGTTAAACGAAATGTCTGAAGGAGAGAAAATTTGAACGTGTTTAGCAAGGGCCAGTAATTAAAGGTGCAAGTGGGAGACCGAGAGGAATGGCGGGGTTTGTGATAGAGGGGGTTATGCGTTGTGGGAGGCTCAGTGGGATACTCCCCGACCGGGTGGCAAGCCATGGGAATTTCTTTGGCCGGGGGCGGGGCCGGGGCGGAGGCTGTCTCTAATTAGCGGCCAAAAAATGGGCCGTGCCAGGGCGGCAGGCCGAGATGGGACCAGGGTGACGATAAAAATTATTACGCATGCAAAGTCAAATGAGATAATCACACTAATGATCAAAAGTCCTCGAAACAATTGCCTCCAATTAGAGAGCTGACAGTTATGAATAGAATGTGTGACTAAAGATGTTCAAAATTGAGTATAATATGAGTGTAACACGATTTTCCAAATTGTCCAGAATCACCTTCCTAACATATCATTAGTCACTTAATTCGATAAGCATCTATTCTTCTCCTCAATAGAGAGTGACATATGCTGTGCTCTAAGATAACATAAGGAGTCTTCTAGAGAGAAAGAGAGATAATGTGTATTGCTCTGGATATAAAGGACAGAGATCAACGTGCGAGCTACTCCTTCTCAATAAAGGAGGTAGAGTTACTTCGACACTAAGAGTTCTAATAGATATATGGGCAACGTCCTATTGGAATAGAGCTGATATGATATTTTAAGAGGTGAGTGATGCTAACAGTGATTCTCTGGTATGCTTCATGAAGATAATAATTGGAGAGAGTTAGTTATAGAGTAGTGAGAGTGAGTTAAAGATAAGTACGATAAAAGGTTAAAGAAACTAATAAACCTTACAAGATATATGAGGCGTGTGTGGTGTGTGTGTCGAACCACCCCAGGATGGTCGTATGTAATGCGTGATGCGTACTCCATACAAGGATGATAAGCTGTTCCGAAGGCGCATCGGAACAACCAACCTCTTTGAAGCTCGGCTTTAGAAAGGGAGAACTTCAAAATTGATCTGCACTAATTATGATAGGTCAAATAGTAAAGAAAATAGTCATATAAGAAAATATTTAGAACTCACGGAGATAAGTAATTGAGTTGTGTGTTATTCTGAAGAAGAACTTATAGTATTTGTGTGCGAAGATTTATGTTCTCTCAATAATAGGTAATAGTATAGAGAGTGATATGCCACTGTGGTTTTTGAGTATGTCATAATGAAAATAATGACCTATATTACTTTGCCCCCAATTAGCAGATACTAGAGAATGATTGGAGATCACAGTTGCTCCACGGCCACCATCCTGTCATGTGATAATTGTTGTCGAGTGGGTCGATTCCTAAATTGGAAGGTGTAGTATTGGAAGGCGTATTGCGAGTCTTCGTGGCGATTAGGATATTGGATAGTATAGGGCTCGATGTTATATAGGTAGATGAGAGAATACTGTCATTAATGACAAAGTATAAATAAAGATGATGATGAGTAAACACTCAATATATAATTATAATAGATTATTATGATGTGATATGCATAGTAATTTACATAGGTGATCAATCTTATAACAACTAGATCATGCAAGTAGTAACTCAGGACCGGAAAGGATATCATTAGAGACAAAGATCATAAATGTGAGAAAAGTGATAAATCGATAGAAATGTGTAGGCTGTTAAAAAAATAGTGAGAAAAGTTGTTAGCTCTCGACTCCCAGAGCGTCAAGCTCAATACAGATCTTGTCGATATGAGCTCTAAGCGACTCGAGAGCAAGAAGAGAGAATAGCTCGAAGAGAGTGGCGAGACTTGAGCGGAGGAGGACGAGTAGAGTTTAGAGATACATAGAGATGAGACGAAAAAGAAACGATAGCCTCATCCATGAGTAAGGAAGGATGAGAGAGACAAGAAGGAATTTGTAAATATGCAAGATAGAAGAGTCGGTGAAACATGATAAAGCACCGGAAGGAAAAAGAAACAGCAAGATAGGTAGGAAGGAGTACGGTAGATGGAGTTGGCATGAGAAATGGTAGAGCAGTAGACAGCCGGAAAGAGAGAGAGAGAGAGAGAGAGAGAGAGAAGAGAGAGGAGGAGGAGGAGAGAAACGAAGAGGGGAGTAGAGAGGAGGAGGGACATGAACGGAAGGGAGGAGGAAGATTCTTTCTGGAGGCGTGTGAGGAGCAGAGAAGAGAGATAAAGAGAGCGGAAAACATACTATGCGTGAATGCTTTAGGATAGAGATTTAGAATATCTATATTGTGATTAGTGTGCTGAAGGTCGTGATGAATGAGAGTAGATAGGTAGCTGAGAGAGCCATGAGTGCTGCTGACGATTTGCTGAGAGAAGCAAGGGTAGCGTTGAATAGCTAGGTCGAAGAAGTTGTCAGGAAAGAGTTGGAGTTAGAAGCAAAATCTTGAAGCCAAAAGAGTTCAGCTTTAGAAGAAGGTAAGATGGGCGTACTCGTGGCGCGATTTCGGGGAAAAAGAATGTCTTGATGAATGAGAATGAAGAAAGTGACTCGCGGAACGTTATAAATACAAAAAGTTTAGAGTAGAGATTGAACATTTTTTGTTCTCAGAGAATGCCAGGAGATTAGAGTCGAGAGTGATGAAAGAGAAGGAGGAAACCATAATAACATATTTATATTTGCATCAGTACTCTACGGATAGAAAAGACTATTATTTTATGAGAAGGTCTCAGAGATAATTATTGTGACACAGAATAAAGTACGAGAATGAACTAATGAGCCAAAGTGAATATCTATCATATGTGAGTGCTGAAGATTGAGAGAAAGAGCCACGGCGATATGCGCTGACAGGCAGCGCTACACGCAGTGTGGGCGCTGAAATCAGCATTACATGAACTCAGAATCCGAGGTTCAGACACTCTATGGGAGATGTGATGATAGTGACGAGTTATAGATGATGCGATTATGAGGGAGAAGCATATGATAAACATCGACAACGTCACGTCCACGCACTCCAAGATATCGCATCAATAACCACTCTTGAAGGATGAGTCAGTTCTCGATCTCTCCCTCTGCCAACAATCGAGGAGCCTCGCCTCACACACACGAGAGAGCTATGAGAAGCTCTTGAGAGAGATATCATTCCATGGGGAGATATATGCATGTTTGAAAAGAACGAGTGGAACTGAGTGAGCAAAAGTCTACTCTACAAAAGAAAAAATAAACAAATTGAGTTGTGTGACTAGAGGCACCTCCTGAGAGTGGCAGGGCCTTATCCATAGACGAGACAGAAAGACATTGATAAAAAAGTCGGAGGTAGAGGATGAGTGAGATACAGAGTATTAAGAGAGCAATTGGGTGAAAGTCGAAGACAGATCATCAGAGGAGTGAGAATCGCTCAGGTGTGTCGAACAGATATATTACTGGTTTATATTAGCGTTATTTAGGACACAGTCATAAGAGGTGCAAAAGGAGAGTTATATTTATATATATAGAGGAGATTTGACGGGATAGACTTCATGGTTATATATATAACGCAGTATGATTTGGTGACGTGTTGGTGAGCAGTGGGATAGATAGGTGTAAGATAGGTTGAGGCAAATTGGTGATGGCTATGTCGTATTTCGCAGTAAAAATGGAGAGAGCTGTGAGTATTAAGTTATATATTAGAATGTAGTGAGTAGAGAATAATAATAATCTCAGAAATATAATTTAGATATATGATAGGTTCGTAATGGAAGTAGAGTGTAGGAAGGATTGCATGAAAGTTTTATATATTCGGTTGCGAAGTGTAAACGGTAAGAGAGATTAAAAATTAGTAAACAGATTATTATAATATCCTATAAGATGCACTAATTTATTATAATGGAGCACGCAATAGGTAGTGAGGGTGTTAGCAAGATAATACGATGATAGGATATATATTAGAGCAGTATATGGACTATATGGAGACTGTAAGAGCTAAGTATCATGAATTACCCTATAATCTATGTGAAAATAGAATTTAAAATATATTTATATGAACATATCAGATAGGTTGGATATAAGTGAAGAGTCAATATATGCATAGAGTTGTTTGAACAACCATTGACTGTATTTATATGGGGCAGAGAACCATGGAGTACATGACAAGGGTAGATATATAAAGGAGAGTAGAATTCATACAGCTCAGGAGATTCAAATATATAGTAGGTAGTTGTGAATTGACGGTGATTGGCGAGTAAAAGAGATACGAGGAAGATAAGACGAGAATTACAGAAACGAGTAACAGTGAGGGAGAGCGGGGTGTGAAACCCAGGATGAATAAGGTGGACGCAGCCAGACTAAGGATGGGGACACCTGGAGAAGATGCAGGAAGAGAGAGTTGCAAGTAGGAGGTGGAGGTGGGAGACCGGAGGGATTGATGGCCGAGGGAAGAACTCGTGCTCGGAGTAAGGAGATGGTGAGTACACTCTAGAGATGGACGGAGGTTCTTCATAAATTAAAGCAGACACCAGATGCCTGCTCATAATGGATGAGCTGTAGATGAGCGGATGGTAGATCGTGATCTGAATAATATGAAAACACAATGGATAACGGAAGTTACGACCCTCCACGACAGGCTCTGTGAAGCCTTACTGGGAGAGGATATAAGATGTAAGAGGAGTAAAGATATTATTAATATATATATATAATATATATTAATTATATATATATAATATATAATATATATTATATATATATATTATATTATGTATATTATATATATATATCATATATATACTTATAATATATATATAATTATATATATATAACATATAAATATATATATATATAAATATATTATCATATATATATATAATATATATATAATATATATATATATTATTTTACTTATATTATCGGATTAGAGTGCCAAAATTTTTAAAATATACTCTATGTCGGATGCGGAGATATCTTACATTATATACACATCCTCAGAAATATAGCAGTAAATTTTTGTATAATAGGGTATGATCTCTCGAAAATGAGGAATTATTTTCTCAGTTAATAAAATATATTTAACAGGTTAGAATAGGTTTCGACTATTTATACAGCTATTAAATAATAATTAAAACATTTATATTCACATTATTTATATAATAACATAATTATATTAATTTTATTTCACTTTTCCGATAATTATCGTTTTGATATATATATATCAAATTTCCGAATATTTTTATATTAGTTATTAAAAATCGCGCAAAAAAAATTGATTATTATAATTATTGGTGACTACTCTCAATATTTTAATTTGAAATCAGTGAGTATTATACGTAGTATAAATAACAAAAAACTAAATAATTACTATATATTTAAATATTAGGTATGTTTGATACTAGTTATATATTACTTGCGTAATCTAAATTTTATATATAATATAATAGAGTGGAGTAATGGAATTAAAAATATTAATTTTATTTATATGATTTTTGGATTTGATATATTAACCTCACTTATTTATTATAAATTATATTATATTAGTGTGTTAAAAATTTACAGTTATACCCCCGATAGAACGAAAACCCCGTTTTCCTAGATTTTAATTGGTCACGGTGATAGGCCGGGGTCGTATAAAAATGGTCAGGGGTTGGTGCCGGGAGCCGGGGCCGGGTGAGCTACTCACGGTACGGTTATCCTATGATTGTGGCCCACCGTGTGCCAAGGGATGAACTCTTACATTTGACGATTTACCATAGTGGGGGTCCGTCGTGGTCCCGTGAAGCCTAGTAGTTATATTTTATCTGACTGCGTACGAGTTTTTTACTAAATTTAAATGGTACTCTCATAGTTCGGGGGCTCGCGTAAGGCTGAGTGATTTCTTTATTTACTTTTGTCATATTTCAATTCTACTGCCTCATTATTTCTTTCCGATGTACATAGTCATTTCTAACTCCTTATACCCCCAATGCTTGGGGATAAATAATATAAGGTATAAGAGAATTGAAAGAGAAGAAGAGTAATATATATACTATATCTTATATTAATATACTATATATATATATATATATATCATAGATATTTATAATATATATATATGTAATATATATATATATAGTTATATTAATATATATACACTAATATATATACTATATATATATATATCGATATACTTATATATATATACTATTTATAATATATTATATATAAGAATATTATATAGTAATATATATATATAGTTAATTAATATATTAATATATATATTCTTCTTCTTCATCTTCTCATACTGTTATTTTAATTATTCCCTAAAGATTTAGGGTATAATGTATATAAGGTGATATTACGTAGCATGCATTCGCGAAAGATAAAGGCATATATAAGTATAAGAAGAATATGACAAAAGTTCGAAAAGAAAGCTACCAAGCTAACTTAACCTGACCCATCCGCGTACTCAATTAACTAGTGGAGTAAACTTTATTAGTCTCGAGCTCAGTTCAAAAAATTCATAACCCCTAGAGCCATGGGTAGTAACTGATCAATTGATACCCATATCTCACTATGGTAGTATCGTCTCATAATGTTTAAGGTATCATTCCCTATGGCCCAGGATGGGCCTAACAACCATATCCCTCATTCACAAATAACGGCTATATGTACTCATTCACTCTATCATATGTTTCTAATTACACATTATTTATCTTACGCCTCTCTATCCAAATTCACATTATTACTCTCCTTTCAAAACATCGCTTATATTTACCATACTCAACTCCACTTTTTTTCTTTCGGTCTCCCAAGCGGTCTGATATGTATTATATATACCTCCAACACAACTCGCCACTCATAATACATACCTCGCCTATATACCAACTCGAATCTACCCATTCATACTCTTTTCACACTATATATAATGACACAAACCAATCTCAATCAATATACTTCTATTAATAATATTCTCTACAGTATACTACCCTTTACATTCATTTTAACCACTACAAACTCTTTATAAATATATGCATAAATTCAATTTTTATAATCAATATTTTATCTTCACACCGAGAGTCACAACCCTCATATATTGTCCATCTTGAACACATTGAACTTTATAGATCTATATACTTCTTATATTCCTCAAGGACTCAATAGTTCTCGACTTTAACTATACCAATAATCTAGCATAGGCTATAGGTTTAACAACATAATACCTTATGTAGATTAAGAACTATATATGAATAAACACTCAAAGACTTAGTCCCTATTACATTATTCCACTACTCTTAACTCAGATATTTAATATATGCACCAGCCACCTTCTATCTATTGCCCATCACAACATTTTATACCTTACATTAACTACTTCATGCCATTATCCGTTCCCTCTCATCCATAAGCTCAAATTAATATCCTAAATATTTAAACCAGGACTAATACTTGTTTTATCCATAAATATATATACTATCAGTAGGAGGATGCAACCATCAATAATCGAGTAGCTACTTCGAAGACTATTTCTGAGGACTGTTCTCACCTCTCACTCCATCAATTGGGGCATATATATCCTTAGCTCGTGGTATTGTCCAAACGTTTGGATACATTCTCATTCTAAGCCACCCTAACCACCTTGTTGATGCCACACCTCTCTAAGAACCAAATCAGTCTCTTCTCCCCTCATGCACGCTCTCATAAAAATCTCCATACTCCACACTCTCTCCTCTAACCGGTAATTGAGAATAAGTACTCTCTCCACTAATTCAATTATTAAACTCTCAAACTGTGTACACTTAAATCCACAATCATATCTTATTACTTTAGCAAGCAGTATCACTAGCTTTTTATAATTTTCTCTATACACTATATCCGTAGGTTGGAGGAAGAGAAGAGATTAACTGTGCTACCAGTAAAGGTTTAAATGTTGCGTGTCAATAAGATCTCGATAGTGTAATTTTATTAAAGTATGGATAATTTTGGATACTTTATAGTAGGGTTAATAGAGAAGGAGAATGCGTTAAATATATATATTAATATATTATTATAATATATATATATATTATATATATACTATATAATTATAATAATTAAAATATATATATTAATATTAATATATATTATTAATACTATAAATATATATATATTTAATATATATATATTATGTATAGTATATTATATATATTATATATATATAATATATATTATATATTAATATATGATATATAATAATATATATATATTAATATAAATATATATATAAATAAATATAATAATATATATTATTATATATATTAATATATTAATAATAATATAATATATTAATATTTATAATATATATATATATATAAATATATTATATATATATATATTATAATATTAACTTATTCATATATATATATTATATATATATATATATATTATAATTAATAATATATATTATATATATTATATATAATAATATATTAATATATAATATATATATATATATATTCTTATTATCATATATTATATTAATATATATTATTATATTATATTATTTTATATTATACTTTAATCCTTTTTGAAAGTCAGTTTCTGCTTCTTAATTCTTGCACTTGAACAGGACTCTTGTCCTTTGAAAACTACCTCAATTTCGTATTGTCAAAAAGCGTTGTGGTCATCTATACTATGCATTGCTCTCGTCAGCTGCTCTCGTAATGAGAAACAACCTGTGAAAGCGCTCGATAGAATGTGAATATAGAAAGTAAAAAACATCAATTCTCTCTTTTTTACATACCATATGTTGTCGTATATTTTTGAGTTTATTTTCATTTTCTATATCATTATTTATTATTTAATCCCTTGTATATATCCCAATTATACTATATAATTATAGTACTACTGATATAATACTTATTTTTATTTATGTGATGTTATATTAATTTATATTATTAAATAATTTATTTTATACTTTAACCCAATTTCTTCAAATTTCAGTTAACTCCAATCGAAAAGTATGCAATGCATTTCTTGGAGGAAAGTGATGAAGGCATTCTAGCAGAAGCAGAAAGGCTCATTAATATGCTATAAGCCAGAGATAAATATCTTGATATATAAGTATACTAGCAAAAATGATAATATAAGATGGGAATAAATGTAGTGAGCGTTCTATCGTCGACTTCAGGCACTTCAAGATGAAGAAAACCGATATAACATTATGTATTATATTTATATATATATATATATATAATATCTACTATATATATAACATCGATAAGAGAGGAAGAATATGTATTTAGAAGAACATGTTAAACATAATATATTAATTATCGTGTGCCGTCGTGTGTGGAATAGACGTCGCGGATACAATCAGTTCAGTAAGTATTACTACAGGAG